>JAYMFT010025080.1:0-16256 GCA_038088735.1 Panulirus argus
CACACACACACATATATATATATATATATATATATATATATATATATATATATATATATATATATATATATATAATTCATATATTTTTTTTCATACATATTTGCCATTTCTCGCGTTAGCGAAGTAGCGTCAAGAACAGAGGACTGAGCCTTAGAGAGAATATTCTCACTTGGCCCCCTTCTCTCTTCCTTCTTTTGGAAAAGTGAAAAAAATAAAAGATGGAGGATTTCTTAGAGGTGAATATGTTGGAGGATGCTGGGAAGGTGAAACAATGTAAAGAATTTCACAGCTTTGCTGTTTCAGAAAAGAAATACAACGGTCAATCCTTTTATAGCTGGTCTCCCCATAGAAACAAATTCTTAAACTATCTTTTGAGAGTGCAGTATTTGGTACATTTGAAGACGATTAAGAGATCTGTGACACCTTGGAGATAATTGTTTTGCTGATATTGTGTGTTAAATGAGGTTTCAATCCATAGTATCAATTTGAGGCCTGGTTAGAAGTGGAAATATTCATATGTTCCCATGCCCTTTGGACCTGCCTTGTTGTTGTTCACTCTCTCAAATCAGTTTCATTATCATACAATATTTTGTCTACAGTCATGTTTCTTTCAATTGTGATCATCAGTGATTTCATATATGTTACTGAAAATATGCGTCTTCGACAGCCTAACTGTAGACATTACCAAGGAACTGATGAACGAAACTATTAAAAGAAGTTTTGCTAAGTAGTTACCGAGTGGAAACGAACGAAACGATTTGCTATGTGATAAGACGTGGTGGCTCTATGAGAACTAACCAGATGACAACAGGTGGAGGTTCTCATCCAAAAAAACCCACTCCCACGAAGATTTATGTGTAACTCAGCGGTTGCGGTATTTAATATTCCAAGGTATAAGAATACTCTCCTGTGGTGAAGTATTTCTGAAGCATAGGCGTGTATCTGTTTGTAGTGTACTGGCAACACCGAAAGTAACAAGATCCCGTGGAGAATGTGGTACTTTGTTACAGCAGTCTTAGGTGAGTGTTGTTTGCATAATGGTCTACAAAGTCTACTCCAAGAAGGGGTTCGCTGCTTTTTCACTAGCATATGTAAGTGATAAGGGAAATAATTGAATCATCACATTGGCCATACATATATGAAGTCTCTCCTCTTTTTCTCATGTGATTGCCATTTCCCGCCTGAGAGAGGGAGCGTCAAGAACAAATGGATAAGCCTTAGAGAGAAAATTCCTCTCTTGGCTCCTTGCTCTGTTCCTTCTTTTAGACAGTAATACAAGTAGTACAACAAGGGGTGTAAAGAATTACAAGGGTAGGGCCTACGGTATGCCAGAAGTTGGACGAAAGGGCGCGTGGGAAGTGTCTTTCCGTTTGCGGTTGAAATGGTTCTGGTGGCAGTGTTCACAGAAGTTTGAAAAACTGGTGAGATTTTGGGAGAGTGTTTGAAAGGAGAAAGTTGACAGTAACAAAGAGATGAGAAATTATGGTTCGAGTGTATATCTGAATGAGGAGGAAATGCTTTAGGTAACTCAGGGTCATGGCAGCAGATGGAACCATGGCGGTTGGAGTGAGTAATGGGTGGGAGAAGGGGGTCAAAGGTCCTGGGTGCATTAAGGAGTCAATGGAAGGAGAGGTCATTGTAATGACAAAGAGGGGTACATTCGAAGGTTTTGTTTCATGTAAGCTTTGGGGAGAGGCAACAGGTAAGAGAGTGGATAATCCATCCAGGGCAATATTCATACTGCAGCCAAACTAAGAACCAGCCACATGCTTTCAAAATTACATTAAGAATATCATTGTTACCTAGTTCTTATTTCTTTTCTCTTAAGTCCTTCCCTTAATACTCGGTAAACTCTAAGGAAATGTGTTTTTACTTCTTTGCAAGCTTCTTCGTTTGTGTAGAGGCTGAACCAGCTTAATATCCTTATAACCATTACACATATATGCAGTAAGTAGGCTTCCCTGTTTATGGTAGATATCATAACCTGTCAGTTATAAAACTGACAACTAAATGACATGATGGTGCTACTGTAGTATGCGATCTACCACGGTATGAATTCTACCGTGACCTCACATCACCTATCGTGCCGCCCACCTGCGGTCTACCATAAATGAACTGTAGTGTTAGGTTAGATTAATGTTTATTTTTATCTTCCTGTTATTCAAATGTATAACTATTTTATAGATAAGGTAGATTGTATGCTAAAGTGTTAGATAACCCTGGTAGACCGCATACTCAAGTAGTAAATGAGGTAGACCGCATGCTATAGTTTGATACCGTGGTAGACCGCATACTATAGTAGCACCGACATGATTCCTGAATGTGACTGATAATCTGTTTTGCTTTTATATAGTTGTTAGAGTGTATTCCCTTCTGTTTCCTCATTGTCCTGAATTTGAAAAATATATTACCAGGTACATGGTGCAGCATGATCATGGCAGTACCTGTGATGCATGACACAGATGGTCTTCCTGTTACTCCTGCACATTTTCTCATACATGCCATCTTCCCGGCACACCAAAATGTCAAGTGAGATACAGATCTTTATATTATAAGACCCTTTTGTAGAATTGTTATTTGAATCAGTCCAAATTTTTAGCTTGATATGTTACTCGGTAAGCTTTGTAATGTTGACCAACTTTGAATAATGGATATTATGAGTAGTTTCTGTAATCATGTTTTGTTTAAACTTTATAGTGAACTGAGGAACCGGGCTTGAAACTCCCATCCAGGTTTAATTTTTGACAAAAAATTACAAGTAGATATCCAGAAAATCAAATTTAATGATAATATAGATAGTACTTAATAAGTAATGGAAAGTGTAAGTAAAACTGAAAGGTTCCCAGAATCCACCAAATAGAATCACTTTATGCAAGGCAAGCACTTGATGATTTATATTCTGAATGAAGGACACCTTTTTGGAGAGCTTACTTATTAAGATAGTTAAAGGGGAACAGCATCTTGTAACCTTTAACATTTACAGAGTGAAACCAAATTATAAGCATCATCTTTGTTTCATGCAACACTTTTGAGTGCATGGTTATTTATTAGAAAATTTAAAGACCAGAAAGCAAGCTTTAAATGAACTTGCTTCTTTAATAATGACTCATTCTTAATCACATCTTCAGATGACATGGAGTTGACTCCAGTGATATGAGTACTGAAGAAGTGAACAAACTTATTGAAATAAGAATAATGTTTGGTGCCCATTGGGGTTCCAATCAAAAAGCTAGCACCCCAGCCTACATGAAGGAATTATGCTTCATTGTCTGTCAGTTGCTAATTACCAGCGTTCTATTGTTACAGTAATGACGGTGCCACCATACTTATTCATGAGGGCTTCATTAACCTGCTGTCTAGAATACAATGTGGCTCCAAGCTTAGATCATCTGTTATTGGCTTAACATGTCAAGGCAGAGAGATAATTTTGTCAAACTTATTGCATATTTTTCAGAGATGTGTTCAGGTAAATCATGAAGGCAAAGCTTGATATGGCATCTGCCAGACCTAGGCAGTGCTGAATATAACAATGTTCTAGTTACAGTGTGTTCCCATTGGGATTTTTGTATACTGAAAAATTTATTGACACCATATCAGTGTTCTGAAGTATGGTACTGTATATCTGCATCTGTTTACATTAATAGTTTTCAACAAGTGTAAAGGTGAAAATGATACATGCTATATAAATCATTCGGTTTTAGATCTGAAACGGGTAAATCTTCAGATCACTTCACTTTGAATCTTTCATACAGTATGGTGTCTAACTGTTCTGATTTAGGTTTTGCTAGTATCTTAGCATGAGTGATAACCAATTCTGATTCAGCAAAAACTTGAATATTTTCTTTTTGAGCCTTGATCCCATAGTTAGTTCATGAACCAACATTGTATTCATTAATGAGATCAGTAAAATATGCCTCCTACCTTTGTGCAATCTTTCACAAATGTCTGTTTTCTGATACAGTGTTAGTGCAATTCACTTGTTTTACTCCTTTGCTAGAGAGTCTGGCCATTGATATCTTACAGGATGTGGAAAATATTCATAAGTCAGCTCACTTGATAAGTGTGAATCATGGCAAGGTACTTGTAGGTAGCAAATGAAGCTTGGTGGTGGAGAGGACTAAACTACAAGCTAAGCACTAGTGTAGGCACTACTTTAGTGGCACAAATTTCAGTGAACGTCAAGAACAGACCAAATAATGCCAGATGAAATCATATGAATACCAGTTACTTGATTACTCTTTTTTTATTTGGAATTATTGGAAATTCTGGATACAAGAGCTTCTGTAACTGGTTAGTTGAAAGCTGAATGATAAAGCTTTTATGTTCGGGGTTTACTGTTCTTATTCTACCATAGCATGACAACAACCATAACCTCTTCATATCAATCTCAGAAGCATGATGGCATGTTCTATCCCTCTTTTCATACCCTTCCTCTAGGGATTTGACATGTCTGGAATGCAAAACAGTAGCTGCAGCTCTGGATACTATGATGGCAGTTGGAGCCACAGTAGAAGAGATAGAAGACTTTGTCATCTCGGAGTGCATCAGATTTGATCTCTTCCCAGAAGACGTTTGCTCTGGCATGGTTAAGTTGGCTGGGGTAAGTTCAGGCTGTGAAATGCAAGTATGATAGTTTTTCAGCTGGTCAGCCTTAAGTATAGATGTGAAGTTCAGAATGTACTGGACTAATCAGGTAATGGATGAAGACCACTCTTCCCACCTGTGTTGGAGGTGTTGTATATCCGCAGTAGTGGCCTCTATTGGCCTCATTTCCTGGAATCTAGTGGTACAGTAGATATTCTAGTCTTCCTTCTGTTATCAGTATATTATGTTATTTGTAAATTATTTTCCCTTCCTCCAAATCTAGTACTGTATTATCATTTCCAATATTTTTTACATTGTACTGTACTTTAGAGATAATTGTTATGTGTATGCAGAAAAGTTAAATACTTTTATTTATAATTTCCCCTTTGTTGTCCATTTCTAGGGGGAGGTTCTGTATGTTCTCAACAACACCAACTACAGCCATGATATTGTCTGTGGCTGGTTGCTCAGAGGCCACTGCAGAAATATTGAGCTTGAGCCTTGGACCATTGAGATTCCTGGAAGCAAGCCTGAACCATTTCACCCTGAACCAGAACATGTTAGTGTAGCAAGATCCATTGAATTATTACACCAATAAGTGTTAAAGTAACAAATTGGTTGGATGCACAGTAGTTGAAAGTGATACTAAGGAAGAAACAATATCTCTCAATTAGATATATGTAAGCGGTTAGACTCATAGCTCATGCATTCTTCACATATGTGTTTTAACATCATTCTTTCTGCTCACCAGAACTTTCACTGTACCTCCAAGTCTTTTTCCCTGGATGACTCTACTCTCAACTTTGGCTTTCTCTATCATAAGTAAATTTTGTTTTCTCAAATAGAATTTACCTAATTATCATTCTAAATTGAATGAAAAACAGTAAATGGTAGAAGTCAGCTTAGAAAGTGATCTTATCTTTTTGTTTTTTATAGCTAAAAGAAGTACATGTAAGTGCTAAGCATCCTTCCCTTGTCTGACCTCTGCTTTGACTTGTGATTTTGCTCAGCCTGCACCAAACACAGTGCGGGTCCTGCATCTGTCTGACCTCCATGTTGACCTGTTGTATGATGAAGGAAGTGCTGCACGCTGTCAGCACCCATTGTGTTGTCGACATGCCTTTGGTGATCCTGCCCCGGGTGAGGTTGCGGCAGGTCACTGGGGAGCATTGGCTGAATGTGACATTCCACTGCATACACTTGAAGACTTAATAGCTCAAGCTGCTCTCACTAATCCTGACCTTGTGTGAGTAATTTCTATGAAGAACGTTTATGCTAACTAATGTTTGTATGATTAAGACATGAATAAGTAGGAAAATGTATTTGTCACTGTTATGGCCTTTAGGATTGAAATGTTACCATCCTATTATATTTAACATGCAGGATTTTTGGTAGGTGGCTGCCTATTTTTGAAACTGTTATAACATACATTAGAAGATCGATTCATTTTCTTTGTGTCAAGTAATTTGTTTTTGCCTACATAATCAAAGGCCAAACTGAGGTTGCTTGAGTAATTTCGTGATCAAAGCATTGTTTTCCTCAATGTAGCAACTCATTTTCTTGCTTACTAAATTATTTTGATCTTGTAATAGTATTAAGATAGTGGTTATTGTATTATACTGCAGAAATTTTTAACCATTTTAGAGAATGACCTAGCCTTTCCATTTAATATATCAGGTTTTGAAAGGAGTGCTTTCACTGGGTACAATAAATTTCCTAAAATAATATTTACCAGTGTACTGTTTATGAACACTTAGAGCACTGAATGTCTCATTACAGGTCCCAGCAATCACTTATCAAAAAGTTTGAGAATGTTTCGAATAATTGGCCAGATTACTAACACCAAATTTTGATGACAAGATAGGTTAGATATGAAAGTCATATATATCTCAAATAATTGTAGATTTTTATTTACAAAGCAACACATACTTTTAGCCATTTATATGTACTTTAGGTATTGACCATGCTGTTTATTGTCTCCTTAATGTTATCTTACATTCTTGGGTATACTGGCTTTGCAAATCTATGATCTATCATACAGATATGTGACTGGAGACCTTCCACCCCATGATGTGTGGGCACAGGACCATGAAAGTAACCTCATTGCCATGAGAGCTACCATGAGTGTCCTCAAGCAATACTTCCCTGAAACACCTGTTATCAATGCTCTTGGTAATCATGCATCAGCCCCTGTCAACAGGTGAGGGAGAAGTTCCCAAGTAATTCCAAAAATAGAAAACAAAGAAATTCATTCCCAGCTTGATCAAATGGTTAATGGAGAAACCTCATTTCATTTATTTCAGTAGATCTGGGAGTTTAGAGAAAAGATAATAAGCTGGCTTCCAGTTTCATTCAAGAGATGTATATCTCTTCCTTTATCTCTTACTCTAATTCCATTTCCATATGCATGAGGTGGATCAGGTGCATGAAGCAATGTGCCTTGTGGAAGCAGAGATCAAAAACCTGCATAGTTTAACGAAAGTTAGGAGGTTACATAGCATAAAGAACAAAGACATAAAAAGGACATGTTGTGTGTAAAGATCATCAGAAAGGCTTATGAATGAAAGCCTTTTTGGATTATATGATTGAGTAGAACATGGTAGATAATAGAATTACTGATATATAGTAGTAAATTTTAAAGTGCATGATGGAGATGTAGATCACAGAGCTGTTAGATAGATGCACTGAGAGAATAGATAAGTGTTAGGGATATTTCTAATGAGAATGCTTGAGAAAATGATTTTGGATCAAATGTAATGGAAGCCTTTCATGCCAAGTAGTGGTGTGAACGAAGACAGTGGTTTCACTTGAAGATTTAATTTAGATGTGCACATTGAAACAGTAAGAAGCTTTCATTTAAGTGTGGAAGATGTTTCACTTTAATGCTCTGGGCATTTGCTGAGGATGTGCACTAGTGATGTAAAAGGTTGTTTGTACAGTACTTGATCCATCCTTGGAGTTGGGGACAGTTTTAATGGTGCACAGACAACAAGAGAATGGATATGAGTGAAAGTGGCCTTTCTTCGTTTGTTCCTAGTGCTACCTTGCTGACATGAGAAATGGCAGTCAAGTATGAAGATAGATAATATGATAAGAAAACATAATTGGGATCCCCATCCCTTCAGGCTGGTGTTGGACTGGGTCACCCAATAGGTGGACATTAAGGACAAAATGGCCACACGCTACATCATTAACCTTGTTTCTGCACTGGTACAGGACTTGTCATAAATTTCATTTAAATATTGTACAGTTCCATTAGGAGTACATCGTGTACCAGTGGCATTCATGGTTTCCATCCTATATCTGAGTGCAGTGTAAACAATTTGAAGATGGTACATTCTATGTTCAGCCATCATAAACTCTGAAATATCATTACATTCATCACTTATGCTTGACTTATGATTCCTTGAACTCTCTGTTTTCATTAATATAATACATAACTTTTTAAGGACACAGTATTCTCAGACATGCAATATTACCCCTGTATTTTTTATGCCATGCTTTTGAATATTGGCAGCTATGTAGTACCAGCAGCTTACAATAGTGGATGGGATATGAGTTGGCTATATGACAGCCTGGCTTCCATGTGGACACACTGGCTACCCAATGAAACTTTGGATGATATAAGACGTGGAGGGTTTTTCTCTTACTCACCTCTGCCTGGTCTAAGAGTCATATCCATCAATATGAACTTTTGCAACACTCTCAACTGGTAAGTATCCTAAGCTTTGCCTCTTATTTTTTTTTTTCTTTCATCCTTGAACCTAAAACAGGTCAAGGATGAACATTTTCTAAAACTTAGAAGGGTTCAAGAGTAGGAAGACTGGAGATGATTCAAAAGCACAGACAAAAGATACAAGAGTTTGATGATGGTTTGGAGAAATTGGGCAAGCATCTTGATCATGACGATGAATTTACTTTGCTTGAAATGAAACAGATGAAATTAGAAATAGATGAACATATACTCATTAAACTAGAAAAAGCACCATTAGATATGACCATAAGCTTTAACATAGATGAAAACAAGCTCTAGAATTTAACTGGCAGTTTGGTTAGATCATTCACTTTAGAAAAGTGAAACAGGAGGTACAAAGATATATATAGGTGGTAATATCTATTCTGGATAAGGACCACATGTAATCAGAGAAGAAAATAGGAAGTACTGGCTATGAAATTACATAAAAAGAAAACAGAATGTAGTTAGGACAAAAGGGGAAGATCTATTAATGTCAACAGTGGTGTTAAAGCAGACAGAAAAATATTCCATTTTCGGTCCCACCTATGTACGTATACATTACCCTCAGTTTCCTTTATTCCAGTTCTGTCACCAGTATCAGACATTATTTTGTTTAGGCATTATATCATCATTACAGTCAGAGATAAATGAACCTATGATTATGCTATTAACCAACATACAGGAATGAATTGTGTGTTGTTTTGCTGTTTTTTCACTCATCCATTGAAGGTCTAAACTGCAACCAGTAATGTAAAAATTGAAATACTGCAAGTCAACATCAGTACATTGCAGCTTGTGTGCATTTCCAGTGTGCATGATAAGGTATACAGGTTCAGTACTTACAGAACTGATGAATCAAAATCTTTTTTAAGTGATAAACACTAGACTTCCTGTGTCAAGCTGTCAAAGGATTTCATAAGTTGGAGTCCTAAGCCTCATTTCATTACTGGTTTGAATGAAAGACTTAGATTTTATTACACTGTAAGTTTACTATGCATCACCTGCCTTCCCCAGGTGGCTGCTGCTGGAGAACAAAGATCCAGTGGGAGAGCTTCAGTGGCTGGTGGACACCTTGGCTGCAGCTGAATTATCTGGTGAGGTGGTTCACCTGCTAGGCCACATTGCACCTGGTTTGACAGACTGTGACCACACCTGGAGTCACATTTTTAATCAGATTGTTGTCAGGTAGGCCAAGATTGACAGACATGCTGAGTCTATATGTTAGTGTAAAATACAGTTCACCTTATTTAGTACTGGAAGGTCTTTGGGATCATGTCTCATATCTGTATCATGTTGAAAGCATTGATACTAGGAAAGTGAACAAAAGTTCTTGAAAAGAGAGTACATACAGTATATGTCACAAATGATATGATCATGTTTAGAGAATGTGAGCAGAAGAGCAAAACAAATTTCCAATATAATTTTTAAAGTAAAACAGAATCACAGGCTCAAATACCCATATGAAGGTCAGGCCTGATGGAAGATAATTTAAAGCATAATGTATTATTTATGTTATTATGGACTTACAGAAAACAGATTGTAGGAGATGAGAAAATTATAAAGATGTAGAGTCCTACACTCTGTGTTTTAAAAACGAAGCAAACTCTGAATCGTCTAACTTTCTAGCTACTAATGCTCAAATGGCATCTGTGGGATAGAGTGGCCTATTGGATGTTGCATGGCCTTGTCAAAGAGGAGGCATATAAGCATCAAATCTTAAGAAGGCATCCAGAGAAATAACTTTAAAAGAAATAATATGAAACAATAGTGCAGAAAAAAGAAGGGATTTAAGTTGAGAGCTGTGAGAGGGCAAACTGATAAGGCAAATTACTTTTGAGTAAACTTTGTTAAGAAGGTGGAGGAAGAGCCTCAATAGGTGGTGTGTGAATTTTCAGGTCTGTCACCTATTGTATGTATGACTGGAATCTATGTATGACGAATGGAATTGAAAAGTAGAATTCTGTACTTATATCAGAACATGTACAGGAAACATTTGACTAAATTTTATGTACCTACAGTCCAGAATAATTACAGGTATGAGTCAATAATACGAGGTATGTTTTTTGGACATACACATAACGACTCCTGGCAAATTTTGTTTGACCCAGTAAACAACACAAGGCCTGTGGCTACAGCTTTCATCACTCCCTCAGGTACATAACCATAGTTTCATATACCACAATGATGGTGATTTTGATTATTGGGACATATTGATCCTTGTTACCTGATGATAAAATGCTAAATCTCCGTCTTGATCCACATACTTCACAGTTTTATAGACACTAGTACAGGGATTGTCATTTTTATAAAAAGATGAATCAGAATTGTTCATTTGTCTTAGTAGATGAAAATAAATTGAATTGGAAGTGAAATTTCTCTGTGATTAACTGTTGACAGGCACTACAAACAGTCACCATAACCCATCCTTTAGGGTTTTCGTTATGGATGGTGGGCATGATGCCGCTACCTGGGTAAGTATGAGCTTTGTTTACAAAGTATATAACTTTCATTGAGACTGTATTCAGTATGATTGTTATATCCATTTTTTGATTTATTACTGAATTACATCTTATATATATGAAGGACAATTCTGACTGTCAGTAGTATTTCACATCACTTTATGATATATAAGATCATTATCCAGTACAAAAAGCTTACAAATTTTCTTTATTTGTTTGGTCACTTACTCATTTGAAAACAAATATAACAAAGTCACAAAACTAACTAAACAGTGAAAACAACACTGACAAAACACATACATAGTATACAAAGTGAAATGACCTAACCAGCACTAAACAACTGCCCCCTCAATTCAGTCCTAAACACCACCCCAGCAGACATTTGCCTGTTTGAAATCATTAAGACTGTCAGCATCTTTTTAAACAGAAAAGGCTCTGGAAACAAAACCAAAAACAAAACCCTTGTATAGATTTATCTGAACTGTATCCATTATATACAAATATTTCTGTGAAGATCAAATATATGTGGATCCTTAGTGTTGCAGAGGACTTTGCAAAGCAACTTTTCTTAAAAAGTGGAATGCAGCTTTAAAGTATTGATGAAAAGATCTTTTGTATTGTTTTAACATTCTATCTACAGACTGTCTTAGACATAGAAACTTACAACATGAACATGACAGAGGCCAATGCTGAGGGTGGCTCTCCAGAATACACACTCAGGTATGTTACAGACACCTGTATTAGCTAAAGTTTTTCAAGTGTTCTGTTTCTCCATTATATAATTCAAATAGCATAAATTGAAAATGCATCAGCTTTACAATGAGCACTTTATCATTATGCTAAAAATCTCACCAGTTGCTTATTCCAGTATAAAGTTACCTAGATTCTTCCTAATGTAGTATGAAATTAATGTGACTTTCTTGGCAGATACACAGCTCAGAACTCATATGGTGTGACATCAATGACTCCATCTAAAGTCAACCAACTGGTTGTGGACATGGCCACGGATGAAAATCTCTTCCAAAAGTTTGAGTGGTCAGTAAAAATGCACATGTCCCGATTTTACAAACAGCCTAAGTATCATGAGATATATGTAACTTACTACTCTTCTTCAAGATCTTTAAGTGGCCTGTTCTCTTTATTATAGAAATTTTGATTAATGTATGTTCATTATTTGATCTGCATTGTAATACTGTAGTCTCATGCATTTTGCTATCCTATAAAGATTGTTATTTCCCATTTCTGTATTTCATCTTTATTCCATACTTATACCTCAAAATCCCTTAATACCTCCATACATATCCTTATTTCATATTGTTTGAGCATTTGGCAGCTGCTCTGCTTACTTGATAATCAAAGCAATGTGTATAATTCATTAGAACTGTTAGACCATTACAGTTAGATCTTCAGCACTCAAAGTGATAGTATCAATAAATAAAATGCTTGGAAAAATGTGGCAGAAATAAGGAAAGAGTATTATACTAGGTATTAATTGATAAGCATCATTATTTGACATGTTGAAATATTTGACTAAATCTTTACTAGAATATTAATGGAAGATTCTTTCAGGAACACACAAAATACTTGGTCAGAGCTACCAGACACATGGAGTTGTGATAAGAACTGTCTCAAAGGAAGACTTTGTGAGCTTGTTACTGGAGATTCCTCAAACCTTGGTCCCTGCCACCATATTGAAGCCATTATCGATGGTGTTGATACTTCATGAAATGAATTCACTTTCTTTCTAGTGCACTACTTATGGCCCAACTTAATTGATATTGTGAAATATGTAAAGTGTTCATGCCCAATGATTATTCATTGCTTTTTAGCACAATAAAGATTTTCAAAAACTGAAAACTTAAATCTGTAGAATGAATTTTACCAAATCAAGACACATATAGAAGGTTTCTGATCATCACGTCAATTCTGTTGAATAATTCAGTCTATGTTGAAATTGAAATGAACATTAAACTAAACAATTCAAGATTATTTTATCATGGGTTAGCATCAGAATTTATATTACTGTCAGAAACGTAGGCAGCATCAGAATCTTTAAACTCAAAAAGGGCAAATATCTAGATTTATTATGTATCAAACTGCCCACATCTTCATTCTTTCATAAGTATCAAAGTAATAGGATAAAGTCCAAAAAATATCTTAATAACTATCTTACCTGATTTCACTGTTGCATGATGGAGAAAAGAAAATTTTTAACATGACCAAACTTGACCTCTCACTTGCAAATGCTGACATGTGAACAGTCCTGCTCATGCACAACTCATGTAATTTTTGTGTACTTAGAAGCATTGTAATGCAGTATATATGGTCTGTCATACCTGTTAATAGCTTCTAGCAACTGACAGTTGTATTAGACCTTGGGGGGGTGTGGTTCCTTCTCTCTGCAGATTCAAGAACTTTCAGATATCAGCACCTCTGAAAATGAGTTAACAAGTTACCTAAGTTTAATAAGAATGACTATAACCTCATTATTGATGTTTCCACTGGAAATGAAGAAGAGTAATCAGAATTCACTGGGAAAAGAGATTTTATGCAGGGAGCTCATCAGGGTAATAAGGCTAACTGGACTGTAATAAGTCTACCACTGTCATCTTTCCCTGTCCCCTCTCACAATCCCCATGATTTTAAGGTGGAAGCTGACAAACAATATAACATTCTTTGGGTAGTATTTGGAATTGAAGTTTATCCTAGCTTTTTATTTTCTTTTGTGTAACTAGATTCATATTAAAGTATTATGTAAAAGATTTGAATGATACATGCATTTCATGGAAAATAAAGAAAATATCACATCAGCTTGTATAATTCACTAAACTAGACCTTTTCTTCTCCATGAGAATGTACTTAGAGGTTTATGATTACCTAATTTGTATTGCATGGGTAAGGAGTTTTATGATTGTTCAGCCCCATCTCTCTGAACATTCTCTGATATAAAAAAATCTTAAATTTCTGTATGCTTTCTGAATTAAACATGTCGTCAGTCATTTTATTCCATTTATCCACCTCTCTTAAAATATAAATACTTTTTCACGTATTTCCAGACAAGTTTCTTACTCAATATTATGTTTATATCCTTTGGTTATTTTGTCATTATATCCAGTGAAGAACCGTTCATTGTCCACATCATTATTTTTGAAAAACCTAAAGGTTGTCATTAGGTCACCCCACACTCCTCTTTCTCATGATGGGCAACTTCAAGGCTTCTAGCCTTTCCCCATAACTCAGTCCTCAGTACAGGTACCATCTTCATTACTTTCCTGTGGATCTTCTCTATTAGTTTTTGTGCTTTTTTTTTGGGGGGGGGGGGTTGGATGCAGTTTTTACTTTTCCAAAAGAAGGAACAGAGAAGGGGCCAATTGAGGATCTTCCCTCTAAGACTCAGTACTCTGTTCTTAACGCTACCTCACTAATGCGGGAAATGGCGAACATGTATGAAAGAAAAAAAAGAAAAAAATATATATATATATAAATACTGATGATTCAACTTTGGGAAAATCAGCGATGTAATTGACCTCAAACAGATACATGACTTCCAACAGTTTGACCTCTCATTATCCTTATTATGGATGATACCAGTGATTTTTTTCTCGTTCACTTTTATACAGTAATGTACTCTTATGGTATATTTACATATCAATAGTTTGTCATTGCATTAGGCGAGGCATACAAATTTTAAGAAACATCTGCGAACACTGTTAGATACCTAAATTGACAGTCCGGATTTACCAATAAAACGCTTTTAATATTTCAGATACATATCATATAAATGTTCAGAAGACAATTATTATAATATTAAGAAAATAAATCATGTCTGGAGTTTAAAATATTTTCTTGGTTTTAAAGGCTTTTATTATAGTGCTCAAAAGATATATTTTCTATTGTATTTTATTTTTTTCTGTCACTTCCATAACCCTGAATTTAAAAACATTTGTTTTGATTTTGATCTTACTCCGCAATGTCCGAGTACGGCAAAGTAAAAGTTGCAAAGTTAAAACTGAAGGGAGAGAAAAGGTAGATATAACGAAATTTTGACATAATACCAGTTTAATGCTGTCACAGTATTACTTTCGGAATATGTGGATTATTTTTTTTAGCTGTAAAGATGTAGTGCTCACATACCTAATCGTGGCGTGGTATTAATGAAATTTAACTGTTAATGTTGTTTTGTCTAAAGTACTTTGTAGAGTTTTCTGTATACGTATGATGTACTTGAGTATGCATTTTATTCAAGTGTGGCAAACAAATTAATTTCTTTCACAATCACGGGATTCTTACTTTAAAGACCTTACAAAATTTTTGTAAAATATACTTGTGTTATAAATGTTTTGGCTTTATCCAGCTAATTAAAGTACCATTTATTAAGTAACATTAGAGTTTAAGTTATGAAGTTAACTACAAAATTACTTTAAATGTTGAATTGCAAACAGAAGTAAAGTGCAATGGATTCTCTTATATCTAATTTAAGTAACCTTCATCAGATCACACAAGAAACATAAATCCAAGAAAAGGAAAGCAGAGGATGAGAGTGGCAGTAATAGCAGCAGAGCCAGTAAAGATACAGACACTGCAGATCATGGCGGATGGTGGTATTGCACATATGTGCACCAGGTGAAATAAAATCGTATAAAGTTACTTACTTCATGCTCTTTTCCTACTTTGGCTGGTGAGTGTGTTTTCTGATGACAACAAGAGTTCTGAGGGTATCAAGTTTATGGGCATTATGTTGATGTGTATGATGTGGGGAGTAAATGCCATGTGTGCATTGTGTGTGATATCTAGTATTGGAGCTTTGTTGAGTGGTATTGGCTGACCATTCAGGATGTATATACATATGCTTTCTTGGAAATAACAACTTAATGGAAACACCAGATAGTGGATCACATTTTGATAGAGGATTCTGTGGGAAGGGAGAGTAATATTGTTAGGAGAGATTTCTCAATCTAAATTTCATACTACTATGTGAACAAAATATCAAGAAACATACAGTGCAGTTAAGATACATTATGACTCAAGGTCATTAAACAAAAAATAAAGTATAGAATTTTGATTTCATGTATTATATATAAGTTATCCAGTATTATAACATGTAAAACATTTTTTGTTATGTTAGCTGAGATGGCACAGGCCGCTGAGGCCCTAATCAAGGCCATCCCATTAATGACATATATATATATGATTTTTTTTCATACATATTCGTATCTTCCCACATTAGCGAGGTAGCGTTAAGAACAGAGGACTGAGCCTTGGAGAGAAAATCCTCACTTGGCCCCTTCTCTGTTTCTTTTTTGGAAAAGCAGAAACTGGAGGGGAGTTCCAGCCCCCCGCTCCCTGGGGATAGGGGAGAAAGAATACTTTCCACGTATTCCCTGCGTGTCGTAAAAGGCAACTGAAAGGGGAGGGAGCGGGGGGCTGGAAATCCTCCCCTCCAGTTTCTGCTTTTCCAAAAAAGGAACAGAGAAGGG
>JAYMFT010025091.1:0-16256 GCA_038088735.1 Panulirus argus
GAGAGAGAGAGAGGGAGAGAGGGGGGGGGGTGCAAATATGTAGTTAACCCTTAAGCTGCTGACTGCAACTCAACCCTAAAAACACTCCTTGACCACTGCTACACATTCCATTTAAACAAAGCATTATTTCTCGCCTTAGTACAAGTTGCAATTTCCTACTGCTGAAGTCACAGGTAGGGATCCTATTCTGTTCCAAAACAAACCTATTTTGAAGTTTAAGTTGTTTTGCTACAGCCAAATTCTGCCACAACAGACTCATCTCATACACTTTTTTCCAGTTTTTTATTTCTTTAATTTGTTCTTCAGGCATAAAGTACATTTTTCTCTGCCAGCAGCACTAGCACTGTTCTTGCACTAACATTGTTCTAATATTTCACTGCCATTCTCATTGCATTTCAAACAAGAAATTCAAAAAGGCTTTGAGACTCCATAAACTGCTGTACTACAGTGAAACTAGGCCAGGACTGAGGGAATATATTTGACCCCTACAGCTTTGTAGGTTTTAGGCATGGGTGGACATGACAACATGATACAACTTTGACTCTGGCCCAATGTGAAGAAAGGATAATCCTGATCATTCTATCGGGATGCTGCTTAGAATTATGATCTTTGTAAACTTGTTTGAAATTCCTCAAGTTTGAAAAAAGTTTAATATAATGCTACCTTGCTGTAGATATTTGTAAAGGACAGACAAAGACACATTTGTGTAACATGTACCATGTGTAATAGTATCTCCTGTATAGATAGAACTAGCATCCATTTTCTATAGTACATGTATCTACAGTTAGTTCAGCTCTGAGCACTGAGGCATCCTCACACGCTTGGTGTCTCCCCTCTATATATCTCTCAATATAGTTATTTCTGCAAAGAACCCTTTTAGTAGAACCCACAAATTGGTCACTCAACTCAGTGAGCAAGCTACACTTGCAAAGGTGGGAAACAACCAGCAAGTATAGTAAATCAAAAGAATACCAACCACATAACTCCTCCATATCACAGAAGGCAACTAATGGAAGTGGGAATGGGAAAAATGGAGATCATCCACCTTGTATTACTACTTTCCAAAAGAAAGGAAAATAGAGAGGGGCCAAGTGGTGATTTCCTTCATTGACTTAGTCATCTCCTCCAGATGCTACCTCACTAAAGCGGGAAACTGCAAAGAGTCTTGAAAAAAATACATTTATATATCTTTTATACATATTCACCATTTCCCGTGTTAATGAGGTAGCGTCAAGAACAGAGGAATGAGCCTTAGAAGGAAAATCATCACTTGGCCCCCTTCTCAGCTCCTTCTTTTGGAAAAGTAAAAAACAAGAGGGGAGGATTTCCAGCCCCCTGCTCCCTCCCCTTTTCGTCGCATTATACTGAAACACTGCCACGACCCTACAAAACTACAGATAACAGATGTCATGTACAAAAGAAAATATAATTAATTCATAAAGCATCACTAGCCTTTCCCAGGCAAACCCCTGACCAATGACCCAACAAGTTTGACCCTTAACACCGTTACCATACATGAACTCTGGGGAACACAGTTCAACAATCAACATAATAACTACATTCCTGCTCTCATTTGTACCACTTCACAATAAGAATCATTCGTGTTTTGTTCTTTATGTTGTATTTTATCATTTAAAATCAATTTCACTGAAGATGAGCTGTGTTCATGTGCCTAAAGATATCTCTTAAGTGTCTGCACTGCAACTGAATCTAAGCGTTTAATGCAGAAGTCTAATATGTTGTCAGGGTCTGTTGCAAGGCAGTTCTTTAACCCATTACCACCTCATACAGGTTTCCCTTCCAACCATGAGAATCTCACATTTGTCAAGTTACATAAAATATGCATTCAACCTTCCAGTTTAAAAGATATTCATATGAAAATAAAGGACATCACTTCAAAAGTATACTTTGTCTGTCCACTAATAACACTCTAATGTGTGGAATTTTTTGTTGTTGTTGTTGTGTCAGCACAATAGGCTTCAAACTGCTGGAGTATAGCCTGAGTGTCAAGTTGCCACAACACACTTTATTGTTTATTTTACAGACACTGGGAAACTGATTTCTGATTAATAGTTCTATTTTACATAATGAATCTTTTCATATTATACTCACTGAATTCACTGATAATTTCTTTGTAACATGAAAATCATGAATCTATCTATCTACTGTAGATGCCCTTTCCCACCGGGAACTCCCTCAAGGGGGTGGCCATGGCAAAAGAGCCCCCATAACTGATGAACTCCAATTACGAAAACTTGTAAAATTACCATCTGCACCAGTCATACACAGTATTATCACAGTCAAGTGGCACAGGCAATAATAACACACTTGTATTAGAAACACCTTGGACAACCTTCAATGCTGAAAGAGTCACTGTCCATAAAATCATTCCCCACTGATCTGTAGACAGTTGTCATAATCAATTAATTCAAAATCACCTTTTGCCTGGTCCTTTTAACTCAGCGAAATCCACTCAATTTCCTTCCAAGAAAACAGAAACTTAGGAGTATGTGTTGTCTATAGCACACTGAGAGGGTGACAGACTATGAGGAGAAAATTATCATGCAATGACGACTCAGCAACGATCCAGCCCTTGCAAGCGCATAACTCAAAGCAGCCATTTATGTCTGAAGGAGTTACTCCCATTGTGTATATGTACATCTAAAGCATTTAAGGGTTTAAGGTTTTAAAGGAACTAAGTGTCAATGGGAATTAGGAGTGGGTGAGCAATTATTTTGGGTTGGGTTTTGTTTAGGTCTTTCATGATTTGTTCCTAATATCTGAGTAGCATTTCATTTGCATATTTGTGTGTGCTTTTGGAGAAGCAATGTTGCTCGTCGGAGTTCGAAATGCTTCATATGTGCAGACCAAGGTGTTATGGGAAGTGTGGATTTTCTGTATAATTTGCCACAGTTGGTGGCTGTTGGTTTTGTCTTGCATCATGTTACAAAGGTGTGCTAGTTTGCTGCTTTTCCTTTAGTGATCTAGTTGAAGATGGTATTGTTTAGAATCTGGATTTGTTCCATGAGCTCTACTGATGGAGAGTGGTTTGTCTAAGCATGTCTCTTTCCTTTATAAGGTCTGCAATGTGTGCAGAGATTTTTTTTATTTTTAATGTTAGCTAAGACTGCACGGACAGTGTTCTAATCAAGACCATCTCATTAACATAACATATTTATGTATATACCATAGCCTAAGACAGGTACCCATTTTATCAATCAAACATTAAGGGAGGATAAACTGCTTGGTTGACTGTGGACTGACTGCTGCAACCAGGAATCAATCCTACACACTAGACCCAGGGTGGCCTGTGAATGCTTTCCAATGGCTTGGCTGACGGTACTGATAAAAGGTATGACAACATGATCTAATGATACAAAGTTAACCAACATGACATTTTACAGCCTTGATTTTAAGTACTGTGTGAATGCTGCATCAATTCCTACAGTATGTGTATTGTCCTCTGGTTGCTGTGTGAGCTGGGTTGGACAGGTAAATTGTTATCAGAATGGGTTAGAAAGAGGGTTTGCATAGTGTGCTCCATATGATTTCTGACATACAGAAAGTAATACCTACTTCTTATACAATATCTCAAAACCAGAATCTAATATTCACAGCCAAACCCTACAGACTTACTTCATGGTTTACCTGGACCACTCATATGCCTTGGTTTATCCTAGTAACATCATGTCAACCCTGCCTATAAACACCACATTGGTCAAATCTTTCTACCCCATACATGCCTCTCATTCTCCTGAATGTTCAGGTCACAATCCTTGCATTTCCTTGTAAGTCCTCTCCTCTCCCTTACTCCCTCTTTCATAAAGATCCTCTTGGTCAGTTTATCTTTGCTTATCCTCTCCATACTGAATGTCTGAAACATCTCAGCATACCCTACTTGGCCTTTCTCGACTGCATTTACTACCCCAACTCTCCCGTACACACCATGCCATATGTACTCAATCCAGCTATAATCCTTAGGCATTTAATTTTCTTCAAATCTACCCTCTTTCTTTAATTTTCAATTTAACAGTGGCCGAGGACTCACATCCATACAGCACTGTTGGGACAATGTAGCCTTCAAACATATCCAACTTTACCCTTACAGACAGTGACCTCTACTTCCTCACTCTCCTTAATGCATCCTAGACCTTGCCTTCCCTCCCATCCTGAGACTCACTTTCAGGTCCAGTGGTTCCATCTGCAAATATGTCCATACGCAGGTAACTAAATTGCTTCACTTCCTCCAGGTCATCCATATTCAAACTTAATAATCAAACCATCTGGTCACCCTCTTGCCCCTCAAATATTGCAATTCATTGCCCTATTTCATTTCACATGCACCCTCACCTTTCTTATTTCATACACACTCCCAAGCTCTGTGCCCAGCTTCTGTACTTTCTCTCAGGAGCATGCTACCAACAAACAGCAAATTACTCACCATCCACAGCCATCCACTCTTGGCATACCACAAACCCACCCCTTGCTTTAAATCCTTTACCAGTCCAACCATATAATTAAATAACCAAAGAGACATCACATATCTTTAACAGAAAACAACCTTAACCAGAAACCACACCCTCCCCTTTTCCTACTTCAACACATGCCTTACTCTCCCAATAAAATCTCACTGCATTCAAAAACTTTTCATTAACCCCCATCTATTCACACTTCTACAAGGTTTCTCTCTCAAGCCCATCATATGCTCTTTCTACATCTATGTATTTCTCGTACATACTCTATCTCTTCCAAAATCATGCTGTTTTTCCCTAGCCAGATGTGCATCCCACCATCCTCTCAATTAACATTCTTCGATACACCTCATCAATACAATTAACAGTTTTAAACTATTGTAATTTGAACATTCACTCTTGTCCACCTTACCTTATAAAAGGCAGTTTACATGCATTCTGCTTGTCCCCAGACACCTCATCTTGGGCCATATAAATGTTAAAAAGCCTGACTAACCAATCAACAGATTGTCACCCCCTTTCTTGAGAAACTCCACAACAATTCTACCGCTCTACCATGCTTCATTTCTCGCAAGACTTTCTCTACCTCTAACTATGCAAGCTCTCTGGTCCTAAAAATGCCACATCTGCCATCTTATCATTCAACACATTCAAAAGTTCTTAAGAATACTAACTCTATCCCATTTTCTAATCTACTTTGCCTACTATCATTTCCTCATCTGTTCTTCTCACTGTTGTTTATAGTTGTTTTCAAATTCTCACAATTCACCTCCATTAAAAACATTTTCTAATTTTCTCATAAGTTCAATGAAACTTTTTTTTACCTTATCTCCTATTTGTCATCTATTTAGCTCTCTTGCATCTTTCCTGATATCATGGCACTTTCTTTGTTCTCCTCCCCATCATATGCACTCGTTCACAGTAGATAATGTCTGCACATCTCCCTTTCCTCAGAATATCACAAGTGATCTGACACTTCATCCCACCTCTAACTACCTCTTTTCCTACGTCCACATCCCACACTCTTCAAGTGAACATGTATGCTCTGATTCCCTAAATACCTTTCACTCCTTTTCTACTCTCTTAGTTCCATCTTCTCTTACTTATGCCATTCTTCACTCAATCTCTCTTGATATCCCTAAACACAGCCCTCTTTTTCCAAGCCAACTCATCTTCATCACTTACTCGATACATGTCATTCCCTCTTTTCCTAAAACAACCATAAACTTTCACACCTGACTCCATCAGAAAATGAGCAGACATTTCATTTGCCACTTCTCTTATAAAGATTACACCCAATAACCTCTCCTTGGCATGTCTGTCAATTAGCACATAATCCAAAAATGCTTACTAAAATCCAGCCCAATCATTTACTCTAATATTACCATTTCTATGAAGTCAGGGGCGTTGTCATGCTTTACAAAAAGGGGCTTAAGAAGCTTCCATATCAATACGAAGATATTAAGGTAAAAATCTTACCAAACTGCTCTGAACAAAATACCTCCTCACCTCAACTGAAGAAGACAATGTAGAAACCTGGGAAACTTCTTCAACTGTAGGTGGTGAAGGCGTAAAATGGAAAGCATATATGCTACGTAGGTTATAGTTGAGGAATTTGGTCATATAGCTATCCTCCTGTAAATATAAAATCATATCAAAGTGGTAATATATATATAAACCTTAGCTTCTCATAGAAAGTATAAACATGTTGAATAATTTGTAAGAGTACTTTTAATTGGTCACATTCACACTGCAGCCCCATGGTGGTCTGCCTTCATTCTCATCAACTCAGATCTCTCCACATAGTCATTTTCCATTTTATCTAAAAATGCTTCTCTAATCCAATTTTCAACACCATTTCCTATTCCTATTTCTTCCAATGATCCTGAGAATCATGTAAAGCAACCAGTGTGACCAGCATGACAACCAAGGGAACAAGAACATCATCATCAAGTAGTGGTTACTGAATGGAAGGGCAGACCAGAACAGAGCTGCAAGCCACAACTAATGAAAAGGTGGTTAGCTAGGTGTGAAAAGCTTTTGCCTCACCAGAAGGTAATGGTTTAGGGGGTCTCTAGCACAAGGGATCTTAAAGATTCTCTTAAGGCTTGTGGAAAAAATAATAAGTAAATAACTTCAACGCTGTCTTATGCCTTGTAACACAATTAAAAATCTTAACAGGATATCATTTTCATGTTCTTTAGTACAAATCCCTATAAGACCTGAAAATATGATTCATTCAATTATAATCATCACTATCAAATGCTTTAAAAGTTGGAAGTTCCATCTTACCCAGTTGGAAAATACTGTGGCCCAAAAGGTGTCTAGAACCATCCTTTATCTTCCATGTCAAAAGTGCTGGTCTTACTTTGTATCAAAACAAGGTGGCTAGTCTCAATATGTTCCCCTACATGAATCATACAACTATCCTATTTTTACCACATCCTTGCACTTTATCTTTTACCTTTCCTTTCTCATATAAATCTCTGAATATTATATTTATCAATCCAATTTGAATATGATTCAAAATGAATATGACCGGAGGTCATATGACAAAGAGAATCCCTTGGGTTCTGCCTTGTGCTGCTTTTAGTATCTAGAAAGGCTCAGCTAGCAGCATAATTGGCTTCTACCAAGAACCTCACTCTACTAGTATACCCCACCCCCTTTTAACTGTTGATTTCACCAACATTTAGCCATCTTTCTCCAACACTTTCTTAAACTAACCAATACCCAGCAAAAAAAAATTTCCACTAACATCTTAACTCTTTCAATATCTCAACTGTTTAATGATGTTTCCATTAATTCTTTTCATATATCCAATAATCCATATCCATATTTCTGTTTCAAAGGATAAGTTTATGCTTATTCTTAAACCAATATACTTATTGCAAACCTCATGGACCTTAAATCTCCATATCAGGGACTAATGCCCCAACATTTTCCATTTTTAATGGTCTGCAGGAAATCATCACACCAACCAAACCATAATCCTCACAACATTGCTACACAAATTCAAATCCAGCTGTCTTATCTCACTGAAGTCGATTTACTCAACAGTCCTATCTCCTCCTAATGCTCACTCTAAATACCAATTACGGTATACACTAATACTTCCATGCAGGTATTTCAATTTCCTTCAATCATACTAACAAGCTAAGGTTTCTCTCCAAAATATTCCAAGATTTCCTTTCATTTCTTAAAAACTTTTATACCTTGATGTTTCTGAAAAGCATTCCATATACAAAAAATTTCAAGCAAGAATAAAAAAAATCATTTCTAAGAGCTCCCTATTATTCTGAAAAAAAAAAAAAAAAAAAAAAAAAAAAAAAAAAAAAAAAGGGAAAAGAATTAATTCCTACCACAATGCGAGCGATGTGGTTGTCAAAAACCTCGGCTGTTACAAGGTGTTCTGCTGAATTCAGACCTATCATCCTGCAGAGAGCAGCTTTGAGATCACTCACATAAGACACCTTGCAAAGAGTAATGAGGTAGCGTGTGGGAACGCCACCACAACTTGGAACATATGTCACAGCTGGAAGCAAATTAAACACTTAATGAGTTGCATGTAATGCAAAGGCGTGTATTATGATTAAATACATGCCACATAATCTTAAAAAAAGTTATGGGAGAAAGCAACAAAGAATGCTGACCCAGATAAACTATATCTTTTATATCAAATACCTAAGGGTAGCTGCTATCAACAGGTTGAAAGAATGTACACTGTGAGAATAAAAGCAGGTACTGAAGAAGACTATGAATAAGTAAAAGGATATGGGAAGGAAGTATCTGTGAGAGACCTGTATTTGAAAGGGGAATCTACACACAATGTAGTTCTCTAAACTATGGTTTTATATTTGAAAGGAGAATCTACATACAATGTAGTTCTCTAAACTATGTTTTAAGTAAACCAGTATGATAAACACTCCATTGCTTTAGTGAGTAAAATACACCTTCAAGGTGTTTGGGGGAAAAAAAAAAAAAAAGGGGGGGGGGGAACAATGGGAAGATGGAACAGTATAGGGTCAAGTGACAAGGCATATCTCCTTTTAACATCATTCAAAATTAATCTTTTTGGTCATGCCAAAAACTCTCAACACACAGAGTATATACAAGTGGGAAGAGAGAGAGAGAGAGAGAGAGAGAGAGAGATTATCACTTGGAACGATGCATGGATGCACTGAAAGCAGCACCTCATATCTATAAGGTGGTAGAATGGGACTTCTTTTTCACATATAGAACACAGAAAGTTATATTATGAAGGAATGATCATCAATATAATTACTATATAACATCAAAAGAATCCCATATCATTTTGACACAAATAAGGGTGACGCAGATTAGTTAATCCGGGTGATGAAACACGATAAGTTTGGCTGCTGGCAAAATGAACAAAGGTCAACAGACTGAAAATAATACTCACGTATCTGAATTTGATTGGCATATGGAAGAGGCACAGAAAGAGTTCCAAATGGGTCATACTTGATTGATGTGTGTCCACAAACTGAGCACACAAGCTGTCCAAAAATATGAGATTAATATTACTGAAATCAATAACTACACACTGTACATATATATTTGGCTACCAATTTAAATTACACAGTTAGAATTCTACAATTCATGAAAGTCTGCATAATTAGATGGGAACAAAAGAATTTTCGCAGGAAGTGAATTTTGAAAAATTCCACCACAACATACCGAGCTCTTAAACTGTCCATAAAAGGTGTCAACAACAGCACTCTTGGCTTCACCAACAAAAGACTGCCAGGTTAAGTCTGCTTGACGCTGTTCTTGAGATGTAACTGAAGGAGCTGGAGCAACGCGTAATTCACTTCCAGAGGTAGATGTAGAACTATCCACAATACGTTCTGCAGTTGCCACCTGATATTTTTCTAATTCATACTGGATATTTTTCTCATCCAGACGCATGCGTTTATTTATCGCTATCTCATCCCTTTCATCCATCTCCTCACCATCAGATTCTCCCCCAATAACCATTGGTTGACATCCTCTTTTGTCATGTAGCAAATTTACTTCTTTAACACGTTTCATTCCAGATTTACTCAAGTTATCCACACTATTTTTTAACCTTGATTTATCATATCTTGCATACTTTTCAGAATCAAATAGAAGTTCATTATTTGCTGGGTTATCTTTAACTAAAACATTAACATTAGAAGTTTTTGTCTCTTTCATAATATCCTCTAGTTTGACCAGAGATGAATGTGAACCTGAACTGCATGGAAACGCCACATCACTAGGCTCATTTTTTTCTGGTCTATTGGCTATCAAGCGTTGATTTTTTTCCTGCCTAAGAGAATCAATCAGTTGATTCTTTTCAAGGCTAGATGAGCTATCACAGTGTAAAGTCTGGAGACAACTGGTAGGCACCAAATTGTGAGTGGTGCTTATATCACAGTCTGAACTATCACACATGTCACTTCCTCCTCCCAGCTGATTGTAACGTCGTATACTGATGCTACCACCTACTTCTGCTGGATCAGATACGTCTGACGTTACACTCTCAGCATCGTGACAACTGGTTGAAAAAAGTTAGCTTAGTTACTGTCAGTATCATCATAACTGGAAAAAATTACTTTATGATCATTTAACTTTCATAATAACTGGTGAATAAAAATACTTTAATATTACCATCCACTTTTTTGACAGTTACCTAGCACTGAAGCTGTGAACTCAAATCACCCTTATGTTACTAGCCTTATGAAATAATAGCAGTTTCATTTGATACTAGGGGCTGTGTTCAACAGGTGTGGTGAAAACCTGAATGTTGTCCCTTTACCCAACTCCTGGTTCTGTATGTTTAGAATTCTTTCTAAACAATACATGGCTAACTGAATTCTAGCAAGAGATATGTTACTTAGAAAAGCAATCTGTGATAGCTTGATCTAAACCTTGTAACTTCTTACATTAATATCTACAAGCATGTATTACTTATCAAAAATATTATATGGACTTAAAATCATACTGATGCATTTAGATCAATTCTTTCTGTTCTAATATGTTGCTGGTCAAGCGACAGAATACAGATACATATAACAAAGACAGTTGTGTGGAGTGAAATGTTGATACTTCACAATTCACCCTGTCAAAGCCAGTCATTAAAAGCACTGTGCATGAGTTATGTAAGGTTATGGGCACAGTTTGCCAATAAAACAAAGAAAGACAGTACTACAGAAAACCAAATAATTTCATATATCTTGAACATTACAAATTGAAGTGTGCTGAAATGCAATGACAAAGCTTTTCAATCTGCTCACTGAGGATGATTCATGATTGCTAGGATGAATCAATACAAGTTTCCAACCAAACCAAAGTCTTCAAGTATACTACCGTCCATCGATTCAATCACAGCCTTCTTGTAAACAGCTTAAGTTCTTTAAAGAATTAAGTTCAACTATCAGCACCCACTAGCTGTCTTATTTCATTATGAAGACATTTTCTACAGGATTCTTCCAGGTGATTTGGAATACCTATTTAGCCATTCTGTGGTCTCGTGAAGGCTTGAGTACTAAGTAATCTTTCAATGAAACAAGATGTATCTTTTGAGGATATTCTTCACACTGAGAGGGTGCAACTAATATGGCAACTTTTGCTGTGGCCACCCACTTGAGGGAGCTCCAATTAGAACAGGCGTCAGAGATATAGGTAGATAGATAGACTAAGCAATACAGTGACTTTTGGTGACGAAAAGGATCCATCAAAAAGAACAATTCTATACTTACAGAGAAGTACTTCCAAAAGAGAGAGAAACCAAAAAATCTACTACCTTAAAAATAACAATGATGCTCAAGAAAATCTAATTAGTACCCACATAACTGGCAACTCACCAGATATCTAACCATGCCACAATCTTACAAAATTACCTTGTGGTACCAGCAAGAGACAGATCATCACAGGAGGCATTCATACGGTTGGGAATAAGGGCACGGACTTCTTCAGGTATAGGCTGCAATCTAAGGTTGATAAGATGTGCATCTACAGAACTGCTCGAGACACTACTCTTTGGAGAAGCAGCACCACTATCTAAACCAACTGTTTCCTGAAATGTAAGAATAATTATTGTAATGTGGGTAAATTCTGCAAGATGCTTTACATTCAATTTTTTTAAAACCTAATTACCTTTCCTGCTGTATTGATGTCAGCTCAAGAACAAACTAAGAATGGCCTCATACAAACACCAGCTGTAGGGTATATTGTACCATCCATAGCCAAGCTCCTCAGACTACTCAGCAATTTATCTTGGTCCACTTCTTTTAACTTGGTTCAGACCACTACTAACATGCTATCCCCCCATATAACACATGGATCAATATCATTCCATCCCATGAATGCCTCTTACCATCCGACACATTCTGCCCATAATGCCCCAAAGCATACAAGTTCTCTCAATCAATTCATAGAAATTTTCAAAACTAATCTTGTTCTAAATTTTCCCTTTTATTTTTACTGTCAATCTCCCCTATTGTTTAAGGCCAAAATAATTAAATTTCATTAAATTTTTTTCAAGAAAGACATTTGCTAACTGGGAGACATATATTTCCTAACAACAATTACTGCCTTACTATTACATATCCAAAATTACCTCATGTGAATCGCTGCGAAGTTCTAAAGGTTGCTTGAGTAAATGAAGTGACTGTGGAGAGTTTGGACAGTGAGGTGACTGTGGAGAAGTAGGGCAATGAGGTGACTGTGGGGAAGATGGTGAAGAATATGAATGGCTGCCTCTGCTGCAACTTGGTCTGTTGCTACTACTGTTACTACTTCTGCTGCTGCTGCTACTGCTGCTGCTGCTACTACTACTGCTGCTGCTACTGCTGCTAGCCATTCCAATGTTATTGGAGGTAGAATGGTTTGACTTCTGATTCTTCATATCATCCAGATTTATGCCTCCCCCTCCATCATCAGTTAGACACATTTGCTTACGCAGTGTTTCAAGAAGAAGTGTGACAAACTCTTGACAGTCATGCTGGAAAAAAATCAAATTAATTAATGCTGCTACTACTATCAAAATCCAAATAATAATATCTAATTATAACTCCGACATCCCAAACAAAGACTATCTATGTCATGAACATAAGTATATGAATGACTCAAGCAATAACAATTGCAGAAAAATCCTAAATGGAGCTTATGGCATTCTGCGGATGCATCATGAAACTTAAGTGCCTGTTCAAGAAGTAATATTCCCAGCTGAATCCAATAATCACAGAAGCTGCCATGTTTCCTCCTCTGAACAGTTTCATCCAACATAATAAATATCTCACCTGTCTATAATCCCGAAAATCTCTCCACTGTTGTCCAAATGCATCTTTAAAATCTGCTGGCCTTAATGATGAATACTTCCCACACCAAATTTTGTGAGTTAGCTGCGAAAACTGACCAGCTAGAGAGTCCTTTGCATCTACATTGTTGTGGTGGTGGCTGAAGAAGTACTGAAATAAAGTCAGACAAAAACATTACAAATACATGTAATTATAAATGCATACATACATATGTAATTTCTTAATAACTCCAGGACCCCTTTTATGGGGGCTTCTTACAGCTTCACAGATGTGCTCACCAAACTCAATCTGCTTGAGGTTACACCAGAAGTGAAAAATCATTTGTTTGTTGGATGTTGTTATTTCCCATGACCACCCCTCCTCCTCATCATATATCTTGCCTGTTATAATATGGTGTTTTTTATGGCTACTAACTTGGCATACACGCATATTCTAGGCTCATCTTGCCTTGTCTTCAATCACGAGTCTAGTCCCTCCATGTAAATTTCTTTGTTCTGGAATTGCATTAATTAAGTATTCTAGCTTCCTTGCTGGGTTATCATATATTTTCAGTTGGTGCCTTTTTACTATATTTCCAGATATTATCTTTGATTTGATGTTTCTGAATCTTCCAGGATGAGGTGTATTCAGGTTCAGAATGTTAGTATACATTTATACCTTCCATTTGCTGCCAGGCATAC
This sequence comes from Panulirus argus, assembly GCA_038088735.1. Lineage (NCBI taxonomy): Eukaryota > Metazoa > Arthropoda > Malacostraca > Decapoda > Palinuridae > Panulirus > Panulirus argus. Next base: position 13,456 of record JAYMFT010025091.1, read on the forward strand.
TTTGCATCTCTCTAAACTATAGGTTCAAACTCTTCAGTCTTTTGTGGTAGTTCACACACAAATATCCACTCATCTTGCCTGTAAAATGTTTCTGAATTCTCTAATTTATTTTGCTTTGTATAACTTTTGCCTATAAAACATAGCAGTATTCAGTTCTAATTTTCATATAAACCTTAAATATTTTCATCATTAGATTTCCTGGTCTTGTTATAAAAGTTCTAAATATTTTACCACTCATTCTGCTGAAAGTGTTGTCAACATATTCCTTGAATTTGAGGTAGTAGGTAGTCATTGGCAGGCAGCCACCAACCATGGAATTATACTGCCAGTACAACTCTCCTGGGTATAGGGAGAGTCAGAGACAACTGTGTAGTGCTTGAGGCTGCCTGACTCTGCCAAGAGGTTACACTGTGTGTGAAAAGTCACCTTCACCTAAGCTGTATCATCGTCAAAGGACAAAAAGCAGTACAGTCTCATCAAGGAACTTCTCATTTCAAAGAGTCCAACATTTCTTGCTAATTCTTTAAGTACAGCCTTATAGCTTCAGTAACCCTATAAAAGGGGGTCTTCCCTGCCTGACATAGGTAGAAACAGACACATATGAATGGCCTTTGCAAAAATACATCTTCCAGCTATCATGTACAATGCACCTAGACCACAGCCTATGTGTGTATGTAGATATAAAATATCCTCTTCTGTTTAAAAAAACAAAAAGCATAAATGAAGCCAGTGAAAAGACTTACCTGAGCAATAGGTGGTGTGTTTACCAGGCACTGAATTCCTGCAGCCATGAAGCAAGTGTTACCCAAATTCCGAAGGCCACAAATGCCACCAACAGCATTTTCATCTGTAAATTATAAACATCAAAGAATTTACATCAAAATGTATTAACAGAAAAATCTATCATCACATAATATATGTAACAAAAACAATACTGTATGAATATAACAAAAAGAGCATGTTCAACACATGAGAAATACATTCTGGAACTCTCATAATTCAAAGTCATCATCTGGATATTAAATTTAATCTATTGCAAAAAAATTCTGATAAATTTTCATTGCTAAGTGGCATGTGACAACAGCCTCTCAAAAGCTTTAAAAACAAGGCAATGACTGTGTGAGAAACAGAACTGCATGTCATAACATTCAAAATATGCAAATCACTGTTCAGGTGAGAAACGTGTGGGTAAGTGAATTCATGTCCCCAAAAATTCAGTGTGCATCAGTATGTTAAGAAATCAGTAAAACAAGTAAATGAATGATATCTCACTGCATCTATGAATTCTTTTACAAGGTATCTTTCATTACCCAAAGGTCAGGAAATTCACAATAAGAATGCAAGGAAAGAGCTGAATTGAATACCTTTAACATCTCCATATGACAAAGGTCCTGATTCACGAACTGGGCTATTCAAAGTTCCTGGTAGATGAGGGCCATACACTGAACCAACACCAAAGTCACCTGGCTCTAGTCCTGGCATTTCACCACTTAGCCCTGTAGAGTCAGCGTTGTCAGGCTGCTCGGTGTTGAGTATGGAGTAACCCAATCCGGGATGGGAGTTACCATAGTGACTGCCACCAGAGCTATCAAACAGTATTATTAAAAAAAATTTAATATAAAATTGAAAAAGTGTAAAAGATAAATAAAACCTAAACTTAATTCAAAAGTAAAACTACAAAAGGTAAAATATATATTACATGAAGGATACAAAATCAAAATTAACTCTGATAATTAGCAATCAAACTAATGAGGGATAACCAGTGTAACTTTTGGCAAAACATAGGATATAAAGCATTACATCATTCATAAAATCACAACCACAACTATAATCTATTCATAATATTAACAAACATATCCATGCTTGTCCACCATTACCTGCATCAGCAATGTACCACAAGGAATAAATGAAAAACGGCCTCATTTACTGATACCTTCCCTTTAGCTGTAGTGCTTAATGTACCGAAACCAGACCCCACTACCCAGAGCCAAGCCCTATAGACCCTTACACGGTTTCCCCTGACTGCTTCATAAGCCCGGTTTCAACATACTGACAGCTTGTCTCCCATGTATATCACATTCCTCTAATTCTCTCTAACCCACGCATGCTTCATGCCTTCATCATGTGCTGGACCTAAGAACTCGAAGCATCTTTCACTCCATTTTTCCATCTCATTCTTGGCTTCTTCTTGTTCCTTCCACTTCTGATTAATATATAACCACTTACTTAGTATCTACTCACTCATCCTCTCCATATATTAAAATGGTTTCAGCACTCCAAGTTCAGCTCTCTCAAACATACTCTGTTTATTTATAGGGATACTGGGACATGCTTAATGGGCTAAAAGTGGGAAGCAACCTATTCTTCATGGACATAAAACCATCCTGCACATTAAACTTAACAATCATATGAATAATAATGACTGTACATTAAAACAAACCTTATCCATGTGGAAGTTATGCCAGACACCTCTAAATCATCAACATGGTCTGGGGGTTGTGTCTCTATGCTAGGTGGACCTCCATCTTCTTCATCATCAAGAGCTCCACCCAATGGTGAATCTCTGTCCAAATCTAAACTGTTCACAGGTGATGACACAATGCCTTCATCTGCATAAAAAAGTAAAACAATAGAAAAAAAAAAAATTACAAAAAAATTTCCAGACCTATCAATAACTGACTAAAACACAAACAAAACACACAATACTTATGAAAAAGAACTAAGAACCAGTAAAAAAAAAAAAAAAAAAAAAAAAATATATATATATATATATATTTTTTTTTTCATACATATTCTCTGTT
>JAYMFT010025102.1:0-16255 GCA_038088735.1 Panulirus argus
CTCTCTCTCTCTCTCTCTCTCTCTCTCTCTCTCTCTCTCTCTCTCTCTCTCTCTCTCTCTCTCTCTCTCTCATGAGAGAAAGCAGTGGCCAAACCAGTGTAGCAAACATCCATATAATGACAACAAGTAACATCAAGAGACGAAGAAAGATCTAATTATGTACCAAAGCGAATCTCATATATGATTAAAATTTATCAAACTGAAAAAAAAGCATACATAGGAGAATATATGATCAGTAATTATACAAATGAAATGTTAGTATGATTTGAATATTAACCTAGCAAGTTACATAAACGAAACAGTAGTTAGATATGACATATTTGATTAATAATTATACAGATTAAAGCTTTTTGACGACTGGAATATATTTGATGAACAATATTTGTATAAACGAAAGCTTAGTCAGATAGCGGAACATTTGAATAACAATAATTATATAAACGAAAGTCTAGATAGATAAGAGAAGCATTTCCGTAACAACAATTATAGAGCTGAAAGCCTTGAAAAATAGTCTCATACCTTTCACTTGACAATGACATACGAAAGCATCTTTAAACTAAACCCACACTCACCAGCAATACTCGAGCATCATTCACAAAGTGTTCTATATGAGCTAAATATTCCCTACATACCGGATGGATGAGAGTCCTGAAGGATATGATAAAGAGAGCTACTACGTACGTGCTGAAATGAATAGGGCAGATTGCACCTCATCATCTACCATAAGAACTCATAAGTGAGCACCCTGATCATGAGAAACGACCCAGAGCACTGAACCTCTGCAACATACCAACGTAATTTACCATTTCTCATATCATGCCGAAAGAAATTAAAGGATTTCATTTCTGCGTAGAGATTGTTGAATACTCAGCAATATGTTACTATATGGTGACCATTTTGGTTTTGACAAGTATAACATGTAAATGTACGAGACTCTTGCAGCATCTTAGGACTTTATAATAATGAAGGCTTCTTCTACAGATGGGATGAAGTTCATTTTGGTACCTTTGCCAACCATTACATCAACAGGACCTTCTACCATGACGTGCACCCTCCGCTGGGCAAGGTGAGCCCTCTTCATCACTCTCTCCTGTTGTTACTTCAGTACTCTAAATGTTGGAGTTGTGTACCTACGTTTTTGCTATAGTACTCTCTTCGTTGGAGATGTACATGTGTGTGGCTGCTGCAACACTCTGCTATGGAGTTATGCATCTGTATTGTTGCTCGTGGATACAGTACTCTCTGTGTTAGAAAACAAAGGTTCTGTGCTTATCTGGGAGTATAGATACTGCTGCTGACAGGCATTGGGAAGGGTAATATAGATGTTAGTCCCAGTGAAGGGCCCTACTAGTGTCAGGCCATATGAAAGACACTGCAGATGTCAGGTCATGTGAGAATATTACAAATGTTAGGCCACATGAAGGATACTACAAATTTCAGGTCATGTGAAGGGTATTGCAGATGTCAGACCTTGTGAAATGTGCTACAGATGTCAGGCCATGTGAAGTGTCCTACAGATGCTATGTGAAGGGTACTACTCATTTTAGGCCATGTTACGGGTACTACAGAAGTCAGGACATGTGAAAATGTCAGAAAATGTGAAGAATGATGTAGATGTTAGATCATGTGAAGGGTCCTACATAGGTCAGGCCATGTGAATTACTACAGAAGTGAGGCTAAGTGATGGTTACTGCAGAAGTCATGTCATGTAAAGGGTACTACATCAGCCGGGCAGTGTTAAGTGTCCCACATATATCAGCTCATGTAGAGGCTCCTACAGAAATCAGGCCACAGGAAAAGTTCATCACACAGTAACCAGGTTATGTGAAGGATCCTTCAGAGTTCAGGCTATGTGAGGGGTGCTGCAGAAGTCAGACCATAAGAAGAGTACCACAAAAGTCAGGCCAGGTGGAGGGTCCTACAAAAGTCAGGCCAGGTGGAGTCCTACAGAAGTCAGGCCAGGTGAAGGGTCCTACAGAAGCCAGGCCATGTGAAGCATTCCACAGTAAATAGGAAATATGAAGGACCCTACAGAGGTCAGGCCCTATGAGGGTAATGTAGAAGGGAGACCACATGAAGGGTACTGTAGAACTTAAGCCCAATAAAGGGTACATAGGAGTGAGTACATGGGAAGGACAGATAATGGAAGGGTGGTGAAGGTGATGTTGATATAGTGTGTGGTGTTGTGTTGTGAATGTTATTGGCATTGGTACTGGTTACAATGATGGTCATTTCATTTCATTACTGTTAATTTGTTATTGTTCCTTATGCATTTATTGGCAATTTTTTAGATAGATTTGTAGTCTGTTCATATTATTTCAATGTTTTTGTCATTTAATGATGTTTTTATTAGGAATAAAGTTATTAAAGAGTGTAGTTTTTATTATGTTGTAAGCATTGTCATTCATGGCCTGAGTAGTAAGATGTAGTTGTCCGGCAGATGATGATTGCTGGGATGGCCTACCTGGCTGGCTACAACGGTACATTTGACTTTCAGATGGGCAAGCTCTACACCCATGATGTGAACTACACTGCTATAAGATCAGTGAGTTCCTACACCTCTCTCTCTCTCTCAGAGAAGGAGGAAACTGTAAAGTTGAACACCCTATTAAGGAACATAGTTAAAAAAGAGTTTTGTGAAGTGTACTATTTGAATACTAGATAATTGACAGTGGTAGATGGAGAGTGGATGACAGAGACGAAAGATATATCTGTTGACAGAAGCTGTCTGTAGACCCAAAAAAGCAGATATGTTTTGGGGAAGGTACATGGAAGTTTGGATGAGGAGTGATATGAAACATTGGATAAATGACAGCAGTTTGAGGAGTAGGATTAGAAATAAGGCAAGAGTATGATACATATTAGAAGGGACAGAAGAACATTACAGAGGAGAAGGTGAGAAAAATAAGGAACCTGAAGAATGGAAAACCTAGGGATGGAGATGGAGTGGTGAGTGAGATGGTGAAGAGCAAAGATAAGACTGCTGTGGCATGGATTTAGAGTATGTATGTTAGCATGATAGAGCATTCAAGCTCCTAATAACTGGATAAAATCTGTAATTTTCCCATTTTGTAAAGGTAAAGGGAATAAGAAAGATTGTAAGATAAACAGAGGCTGGCAAGGTGTGTGGTAAGATTGTGACAGATGTGTTAGAAGGATTAGTGAACCCCTTGTCAGTGAAAACCAAGGTAACCCAAATAAAACAACTAGAAACCATAACAGAGGGGCTGCATTTGAAAGGTGAATGAAGGTAAAAGATTAATCAAGTAGGTTAACTGAGGAGGAAGGGGGATTTTTGAGAAAAACATTTTAGAGAAGCAAAAAAAGAATATAAAACTGTTTCATAAATTCATTAGAAGCAAATGTTCAGTTCAGAAACAAATACTTAGGCTAAGGAATGTGAAGAAAATAAGTGAGGAGATGAGTAACTTAAGTACCCATCTTTATATGGCAATGAGAGAGTTTCACTTTGCTAAGAGTATCTAACTGGGACAGTTTAGGTTAAGTTTGCTTGGGAACACTTTCCCTGGTGTATTCCAGTGTCTCAGTTTGTGATGTAGAGTATGAAGTCAGCTGATGGCCAGTGTGTGTTACAGATGATGGCTGTGGTAGGATCCTCCCTGGTGCCCCTGGCCTTCCTTCTGGTGTGGGAACTGTCCAGCTCCCTCAGTGCTGCTGTCATGGCTTCCATTTGCATCCTCTGTGGTAATTACATATTTTGACAATATGGGGATGGTTTTCTACTAGCTCATGAACTTCTCTGCTATTATATGTCTTTCAGATTTCTCTCTTATTTCTGCATTTACAACACTTACTTTATTCCATTTATCCAGAATTCTGATTCCATGAAAAGTCTTCTTCAAATTTTTTCTAAAAATTTTTTTGCTTGAGTTTCTGCAATGGTCTCTGGTTCCTCTTTCCTGGAATCTTTGAAAGAAATGCTTTATGTGTACATTATCTAATTGAATTAGAAACTTTAAGACTGGATCAAGTATCTGAAATATTGTTGCTTTTTCTTCCCATTTGCTTCCTTCTTATTTTACTCCATGCAATTAATATTTGTTTCATTTTTTTACCTTGAAATAAGAAACATCCAAGATGCATCTGCACAAATGTTTCAGAGAAAATGCACAAACGTTTCAGAGAAAACTTGATAAATGACTGAAGTTGATCCCTGATCAACCTCGGATTGACAGTTATGGGAGGTGTATGTGCTTAAGAGTAATACTGTCATTCCACAAGCACAACACATGGTGAATGGTGAGCATTAAATGCTATCCTTGTCATAGCAAAATCCTGATGTAGGTGTTTGTAGGTAGGTGGGTACTCTTCAGTTTTCATTCTGTAGAATGGGAAGAGTGATGAACTGAATATATTTGTTGATTTAGACATAAAACAAGAATTTCAGATCAGCAGATGAAAATGAATAATAAGTCTGTCTGAGATACTGAACCCAAAGCTGGTTATGCACTTGCCAACTGCTCATGGTATGATTCTCTTCATGCATCCAAATACATTAAACAAGTATATCACATCATATGATTGTGGAAGTAACTACAGTTTACTGTATGGAATGGGATGATGATGTGATACAACAGTGTATGTCTGCAGACTGAATGACTTGATCTTTCATTTTTATGAGTTATAGTAGAAGGATATCATTGATGTAATTATAGATATAGATTGGAATTGTTATCTTAAGAGGAAAGACCACAAGACTGTTTTAGAAGAAACTAAAACAATATTGAACCCATTAACCAAAATTAATGTGGAAAATGATTGTCACTAAAAGATGAAGTTGGACAAATAGGAGAGAATGGAAAAACAATTAGCAAAAATCAGAGAGGACAGAAGACCTTAAGGTAAGAATAAAAACTGCTGAAAAGAAGCAGATTGAAACATATAGAAGAGAATAAAGACTGAAAGAAGATAAAGTATCTAAAAGCATGGAACAGCCAAAAATGTTCACATATGAACTTAGCTTCCAAAGTGTAATGCTTAAAAGCATGGAACAGGACTGAATCATGCATGGGCCAGTCAGGGTTTGTTCCCTAGCCTGGGCAATTGGTTTTCATCCAGTTCGAATGGTTGTCCTCCACTCGGGGTTGTCATTAAATTGATACTTAATGTTCCCTTCCTGGCCAAGGTTGCTGTCTTTCTTTCCTCCTGTATTTGCAAATGGGTTGTTGAAACTCATTTGACGAACACAAAATTCCCCTTCATCTCTCACATTACACTTGACAACTCATAATTCACATGATTCTTTATCCTGAATTTCAAATTTCCTTTATCCGTAGGGACTGGGGAGTAAGAAAACTATTCATGTGTCTCCTGTATGTTGTAAAAGGCTACAAACAGTAGTAGGAGCTGGAACCCAACCTCTCCTTGTATTATCGCTTTCCAAAATCAGAAACAGAAGAGAGCCAAACAAGGTCTCTCTCCAGAGGCTCAAGCTGAGTATCTGAATATATTTAAATGCAATCAGATATGGTGCCAGTTACTCAAGGCACACTGCTGGTTGTTCTAGGTACAATGCTTGTCACTTTTGGTATGGTGCCGATTCTTCTCGGTATAATGACAGTTTCTCTTGGAACAGTTCTTGTTCCTCTAGGTATGGTGCTGATTGTTCAAGGTACAGTGCCATTTTTTTTCATACTCGATTACTTTTACCCACAGCAAGGTAGCACCAGGAACAGATGAAGAAAGGCCACATCTGCTCACATCCATTCTCTATCTCTCATGTGTAATGCACCAAAATGACAGCTCCTTATCCACAGCTGGGCCTCACATACATTGTATGGTTTAACCCAGATGCTTCACATGCCCCTGTTCAGTCCATTGACAGCATGTCAACTTCTCTACACCACATCATTCCAGTTCACTCTATCCCATGCACCTATATCACCCTCCCCAGTTGCTCAAAAATTTTTTTCAAACCATCCTTCCATCTCTAATTTGATCTCCCCACTCTCTTTGTTCCCTCCACTTCTGACTCAAATATCCTTTTTGTCAACTTTTTCTCACTCATTCTCTCCATATGTCTGAACTATTTCAGCACACCCCCTTCAGTCCTCTCAGCCACACTTTCTATTACCACACCTCTCTCCTACCCTTTCTTTACTTACTCTATTGAACCACATCACACACATATTGTACTCAGACTCTATTTTCAACACATCCACCCTCCTCCACATTGTCTTACCTATAGCCCATGTCTCGCATTTGTACAGTATTGTTGAGACTGCTGTACCTTCGAACATACTCATTTTTGCCCTCCCAGACAACAAACTCTCTTTCCACACATTCTTCAGCACTCCCACAACCTCCACCCCCTCATCCACCCTATGACCCACTCTCTTATTATTATTACCATAATTTCTTATTATTCCTTCATTTATGAGTAGGGAAATGAAATGAACTTAGAGATAAATCAGCTGCATTATGTATTATGTATTGAATGTTTTACTAATATGTAATATATCTAGATATTGCCTTTATTATACTATCTTTATTATATACTTTAATAGTTATATGATTATAAACATCCCCTATTATTTTCTTTGTCCTCCACTTTGTTGTTGCTTTTTTTATGCCAAAGGTAAGTGTCCAGTTACAAAATGCCAAAATCCACAGCTTGGTGTTTGGTTCTTCCAGATTCATGCGAGATTTTGTCAGTGACAGGAACTCGTACATGGTGTGTCCATCCTGACTCATGCAAAAACCTGACATAACGTAACATAACTGCCATTTTGTGGTTAAGGCAAATATGACAATCTTGAGTATCTACCAATTTTCACCAGTCACATGAGGCATGGGGGTCACAAACATGAGCTCTTTCATGAATTTGATATAATCAGATGTCCAGTAGTGGAAAGTAGCATATTGTAAGCAGATGTTTAGCTATTCTCTTTAATTTACATTTTAATACATTGATATTTTCTGCATTGTTTTACATCTACAATCACCCATTTATTTACTGAAATATTCATTAGCTTGACACATTCATTCCTGTTTCCTCTTGATACCATCTTTATTGTTAACCAAACATGTTCTCTCATTGTGTTTACATGCATCTTCATTATATGGCAGACACGTTCCTTCACCGCCTCAACACCTTGATCGTGCTGGACCCACTGTTGCTGGCCTCCATTATGGCAGCCATCTATGGTACCATCAAGTTTCACAACCAACGACACAGGTACCTCCTGACTTCAAACCTGTTTTTTTACATTACTCTATCAAACTAATGCATTTGGAGTGTGATTCAGATGCAGTCAGTTGATAATGTTGACTGCTATTAGTAAGCATGTAATATCCTATTAGCACAGTACTGAAGTTTTACTCTTCTGCAGACCCATCACTTGAACTTTCTTGACATTTTAAAAATTTTTATCTTATCAGCTTATGCAGTTTCATCACTTGGCTTATTCCATTCATCCACTTCTCTGATACAGGTAAAGTACTTCCTTACATATTTATTTCTTGGTTTCTCATTGCACCCTGAAGTTGATCTATCTTTACATCTTTTAGAGAACAGTTCACTATTGACATTGTCAAACTGATTTGGGAAGATTGATGGCAAGTCACCTTTACGCACCTTTACTCTTATCTCTGTTGTAGCAGGCAAGATTATGGCCACTAACCTTTCTGGTACCATCTTAGTTGCCCTTCTCTGTAACCTCTCCATCATTTCTTAATACTTCTTTAAGTGAGGTGACCAAATATGAGAAGCATATTCTAGTTATGGCCCAACATATGCTGTGAATAATTTGTTGAACATTTCCTAATCCATGTACTCAAGTGCAGTTCTAATATTTTTCAACAGACAGTTTGTCTCTAGTCCTCCTGAAATGGAGCTGTGATGTACAATTGTTGTATTCCTTCACCTTGGCAAGTGTCCCTCTTCATACATTTATACCACCACAGGATGTTGTATACAGTACTGTTCTTGTTTTATGCCCTTTTCTTTTAGTGCTCACAGTTTCTCTTATTTTTATCCTTTATGTACTCACTATGTCCATTGATGAAAACAATGATGCAAGGAAAGCATTAAAAGACTTTTAAGCCCACAGTATCATTAAAAGAAACATCAACACCATAGCAGGTGGCTTTTCTTAGGCCAGGGCATTGGTAGAAATGGTGCTTTGTTATTGACCAGTTTATAGCAGAAAGCGCCAGTAATGGACTACTCTGAAGTGATGCATCTCAGCATCTGGTTCCCCGATTCCCCAGTATCACTTTTCTCCTGTAGAAGACTTTGTCAAAACTGGTTCAAATGAGTAAATTCCTAGCTCTTGCTTTCAGTTTTCTTTGTTACTTTTTACCCTTTACAGGTTGTTGTTGCTATTATGTTTTTCTATTCCTCTCCACTCAGTCTCTATACTTTTGATATCTGTTGCCTTTAAGTAATCCTTGTGTCATACTTCACTCCTCTGTTGCCCTTTCTTCCCAAAATGGAATAGTGTCTTCCAATTCCAAATCATCACTGGTCAGTATCTGTACCATCTGTTTCACTTTTTTGATAGTATTTGGTTGTTTTATATTGTTAGCTAATTCATGTAACTTAATGATGATACTACATACTTATTTTTAGCCATCAAGACAATATACAGCAAATAATGTGGCCAAGCTCCTTGTATTAGTGGAATCATGTAAAGGAACTATAGATTACTAAGAGTAACTTGTGACTGCGAGAGCAGAATTTACCATACTGTAAATCACATTTATGAATAAACTCCAGGCCAGGCATATAATTATCATGACACTCATATGATTATATTATTTTCAAAGGTCTTTGGTAGGTAGTAGTTTGGTATGCAACCACTGACAAGGGAGGTATATTACCGATACTATTCGCTGGATATTGGGAGGGTTAGTGACGGCTGCATAGTAAGCCAGCGCTTCACTGGTCATCAAGTTGCACTCCTTTGACCCTGGTAGATGTCTTTTCTTTCTGCCTCACCCACATGTTGACTGTTGGCGTTCTGTCCACAAATATACAGTCTCTCCTTGTCACACATAACACTTGACAACACTTAACTCACATAACTCATTTTTTGTAAATCTAGATTTTTCCTGCGGTGAGTGCTATGTGCTAGCCCTACCTTTTGGCAAAATGGTAGGAGGAATAGATAGAAATAGTAGGTAGGAACATTAGACAGAAGCATTAGGTAGAAGTAGTTGTTAGGAATATTAGGCAGGAGCATTGGGTTAAAGTAATAGGTTGGAACATTAGGCAGACACATTAGGAAGTAATAGTTGGTAGAAACATTAGGTTAAAGTAATAGGTTGGAACATTAGGTAGACACATTAGGAAGTATTAGTTGGTTTGAACATTAGATAGGATCCTCTGAAAACACTGCTGTAGAGTTGCCCTCTGCCAGTGGTCTGTTAAGGGTGAGGCACTAATGGCTAAAAAGCAGCACTGGAGTTCACCATTCATGAAGACTTTTGCCATGGTGTCTGCCTTGAAGGAGTTCCTAAGCAAACAGGCATCAAAAATATAGATAGATAGATAAATAGAGAAGGTTTAAAACTACATCAACAATCATGGGTCAAGGTGCTCTTGATTACTCAGGTTTTATAGATAAATGTGTGATATATGTACAATTTTGTGTGATGCCCGTGAATATGCCTGATGCTTTTGAACTTGTATGACAAGTGAATTTACATAAAACTTGTACGTTAAAATGACACCTTTGAGTTTGTAGGACACCCGAGTGTTTCCATGATTCTCGGAAGTAAGTCTCCACGATGCTTGTAAGTTGTATTGCAATGTCTAACTTATTTGTAACATCTGCAGATTTTGTGGTGTTTTATAATCTTACAGGATTACTCTGAGTTTGCATGGCTCCTTTGAGTTTGAGTGTTTATTATAGGTGAGTGTGATGTGGTATATTCTACCATCAGGGCCTGGGGCTATGTGTGGTGGGGCTGGCTCATCTTCACAGGCTTCTGTTTGGGTACTGTCATCAGTATCAAGTACGTGGGAATATTCACTGTGCTTTGTGTTGGTGTCCACACTGCCTACCAGCTGTGTTGTATCGCCGTCAACCCCAGCATACCTTTGGTCAGTTATCCAGCTATTATTGTCACAGTCTAACACAGCAGCTGTTAGTGTCACCATCTAACCTAGCATAACCCATCCTAACCCAGTACACACCTCTGCATGCTTCTGGTAAGTCATTGAGCCAGTTCTACCCCAGTTAAAGTTAGCATAACTCATCCTAGATTGGCTCAGTCCTCTGCTTGCCTCTGGTCAGTTATTCAGTAGTTTTTAGCAGAACTTAACCTAGTGTAACCCACCTTGATGTGACACACTCTCACCTTCCTCTAGCCTGTCACCCAGCCTAACTTGTTGATACATAGCTTAAACTAATCCAGACTGTTTTGGACCAACCTTTGTTACAAAGAGTAAACAAATATTTCAGAACTAGAACTGACCTTTCCTTGATTCTTTGTGGACATGAATTTCACATTTATAGCTGGTTCCAACGAAAGGCAAATGCCTCAAGCACTCTGCAGGAGCTAGCAGACAAATGCCTGCCGTGCCTGAATCTGCTAGTTATGTATTACGAAAGAGCTTCTTTGTAATTAATTAACCAAAAAACTTGCAGAAATTGGCCAACATAATTATATATAGTATTTATTTTTGTTTCTGAGTCTTAGTTTCAGAAAATATCAAGTTCAGTAAAACTTGTACCCCCTGCTGTAGGAATGCTAGAATGGCTTTTGATTGGGAACTCTCACCAGCAGTAACATCAGCAACACTTTGTTTGAAAAAAGAATTTATATTGACTTTCCTATGGTAATCAATTTATACTGACTTACCTATTGTAATCAATGTCATACTCCACATTTTCAAATTAGGAGACAATCTTTCCCACACAGTATATTTTTTCTTCTGGAAATTAATGTTCTGCTAAAGCAACTATATACAGTAAGATTACAGTATTTATATGAAGGTATAAAGCAGGAAATAAGTATAAAGCAGTATATGTTAAAAAAATCATTCATGGGAGTAATGCAAAGGAAAACTTGCAATACAGAGAGAGAAGTGAGAAAAAAAGAGAAAAATTATGAAGATAAGGCACTTTATTGTCATCCTTCCCTAGAATCATTCTGTGTTCACATTGTAGCAACCTTGATCACAAAATTTGTAATCACACCATCATCACTAACTCAACTGTTCCTGTAAGTAAAATCTTTTTGTGCCAGAAATATTGTCTTGCCTACATACTTGCCATAGAAGCCATTTATGTATGAAAGATGCCAGTACTGACTGTATTGGCTGTTGAGGCTACTTGAGATGGAAGCATGTTCTTTCATCAAACTGTTCATTCAAGAGACTCTGACCAGCTTTTTCCTCATCTCAGGTCTTCTCACTCTCCCTCACAGGTACAGGGTTGACTCTGAATTCACCGTTGAAAAATTCTGAAATACAATAGACTTACAGTGGCAAATGGATATACTTAGTATTGTCTGAGGCAGTGAATAGTATTGCAGATTTAGAATGCATTACCACAGTAGTTTTGTTGCCACATCACTGTAAAACTCTTTTATTAATCATAGTTAGTGACAGTAAACATACTTAGAAATAGAAAGTCATTATTTTCTTGGATGCCAATGATATATAGGATGCCAGTTATGTCTACGACTCCAGTAGTGTCATGGGCTATCCTAATGGCTAGGATCCCTGTAACATCTTAGATCCCAGTAGTGTCTTGGATGCCTATGATATCTAGGATGCCAGTAACATCTAAAATATTTCCAGTAATATCTATGATCCCAGTAATAGCCTGGATGCCAGTAATATCTAGAATGTCTATAATTTTTAAGTTGTCAGTTATGTCTAGGATGTTAATATCATCTCTGATGCCAGTAATATCCAGGATGCCAGTAATGTTTAGGATCCCATTAATGTCCAGGGTGCCAGTATGTCCATGATGCTAGTAATGTGTAGGATGCCAGTAAAGTAATGTCCATGATGGAAATAATATTGAGGATGTCAATAATCTTTATCATGCCTGAAATGTTTAGGATGTCGATAATCATGCCAGTAATGTCTAGAATGCTCACAGTGTCAAGGATACCAGTAATGTCCAGGATATCAGTAATGTCTCAAATGCCAGTAATGTCTAAGATACAAAGTAATGTCTACAATGGCAGTAATTTGTTTTTAGGATGTTTGTTTAATATTTACACATTTAAGAATATGACTGTTTACATACACTGGGCTCTCACACATTTGCTAGAACGTTCATTTGATCTTCTTTGAAATACTCTTCATTTACATAATTGTTCTTTCCTGAAGTACTGTCCTGAAGCACATTATATTACTGAATTGATAAGATTACTTATGTCTGTTGTATGATTTAAGTTTAGATTGGCTCTCCTGTATTAAGGTAAATTCATGATAGTTTGGTGAACAGTGGCAGGTGTTGCCTCAAACAGTGGCCCGTGGGGCAGTCCTTATCCTGCTGCCTGTAGCTGTCTACCTCTCCTCGTTTGTCATCCACTTTTGGATACTCACAAAATGGTAAGTTTTCTATATAATTGACTATTTATTGAATAAAATGTAAATATTTAAGGAAAAAACTGAATTGGAGGGAAACATAACAATCAAAGGATTAATTCCTCTGCATCTCTTTAGTAAAGCCTGTAGTATATACTTTCTTGTTTATGTCATTGTCAAAGGATTAATTCCTCTGCATCTCTTTAGTAAAGCCTGTAGTATATACTTTCTTGTTTATGTCATTGTCACAAAGATTACATATAACATATAATAGAAGTATTTGTCTAACTGCAGTATCTTGAAAAGTTTTTCTCTGATGTTTGTATGTTTTCATTTGTTTCAGGAGTGTTAACGGTGGTGGCTTCTACCATACCAAATTCTTTGCTGCATTCGACAACACAGAGTATGACAACATTGGTTTCCCTGAATGTACGTATACATAATTACTAAGTGAATATCATACTGAGAAAGAATACATATTCCAGGTCATATACACAGAATATTTGATTAACATATCTTGCTGAATGTACTTTCTGTTTCCTTAATAACATTGATATAGGGTTAAGTAACTGTATCCCTGTGGATAACAGAAGAAGAATACAACCCCCATTTTTCCCACTTGTTGTAGAAGGTGACTAAGATTCTTAGTTTAAGAGGATTGGAAGTGGGAGTCTAGAAATCCTCCCCTCCTTTATTATCACTGATGTTAAGTAGGAACAGAAGGGGCTAAGTGAGAATTTATCTTGAAGGCCTGTTCATCTGTTCCTGATACTTTCTTGTTGAGGCAAGATAGAAAAGCACTCATCTCTCTCCAACATTACAAAAACAAATTCACCATAGCACAAGACCCATCATGCCCAAGATGCATTTTCCGTACTGAAGATATTGAAACTTATTTCTCAGGTGTCTTGCACTCACCTAACAAAGACATGCATGCAACACCACTGCACTTTTTGACTTGTGGTCCCGTAACCAGCCCTCTGAGCATTTTGGGAGCCCTGTAGCATGGGATCCTCAGATAAAAAGAAAAAGTATATATTCAGTGTGATGTATGAATACAGATTTCTAAGGTTCAGAAATCTTTAAAGGTCATATAATTTCAGGTCTTAAGACCTGACTATAAAACTCAGAAAATCCTCCAAAATTCAGAAATTTGGATTGCCTGCGAGTGCCAGTCTTGCCAGTCTTATGAGGTTTCCATTATAGTGCACTGCATTTATGTACTGCATTCATAATTTCTTTGTTTATTTGAAGTTTTTAGGCTTTTGTGTTACTTTATATTGTGCATGTGTACAATGTGCAAATTATTTCTACTTTTTAATCCCAAAACTCAAAAATACAGAAAGAACCAGGTCCCAAGCAATCTGAATCTTAAAAGTTACTTTGTATTTCATATATATTTTTTATATATAATTATTCCAGAACCGCTTACTAAGAAAGAGTCACGGTGTTACCAGGACCTCTTTCCAGAGGCTCCTTTAACCCAAGGCAGTGCTGCTTTCAGTTGCAGGCATTTTGGACTTCTTTGGAGTGAAGTTCTTTGGCGTGACTGTATTATCAATGATACAGTCTTGCCAAAGGTGACTATTCACCATGGTGTAATCTCATTTAGGTGGAGTTTCGTAACACTACAAATCCTCCTCTCCAGTTTTTACTTTTCCTAAAGAAGGAACAGAGAAGGGAGCCAAGTGAGGAATTTCCCTCTAAGACTCAGTCCTCTGTTCTTGACGTTACCTCACTAACATGGGAAATGGCGAACATGTAAGATAAAAACAGGAGATGGGGAGAAAGAATACTTACCATGTATTCTCTGCATGTCGTAGAAGGTGGCTAAAAGGGTTGGGGGCTGGAAATCCTCCCCTCCTGTTTTGCTTTTCCAAAAGAAGGAACAGAGAATGAGGCCAAGTGAGAAACCTACTTCTACTAGTTCTTTTTGTGGTCAAAATTTGCTATGATGCTGATGTGTGTGGTAGAACATGCACTGAAACTTATGTAAGGGTTGGTTGGTGAAGTTAGCATGGTTCTTAGGTGGAGTGCACCAAGTTCCTGGCAGCAAATCAGTCTCATAGTTACCACTGCTGTGTGTGGATGTGTGCTACTTTTGCAATTTGGGCATACCTACTAATGTGATTTTGTTGCAACCTACTGTGTTTATGTTTATTGCTATGACATCCAAACATCCAGCAACATCTCCTACCTCAGAACCAGCAGTTAAACAAAAGAGAACCTCTCTAACCTTTAAAACAAAGCTAGAAATCTTACGATGAGGTGATGCTGTTGAGGGAGCATCAGCGCTTGGGTGTGCTTACAACCTGGTTTAATCTATTATCTGCAACATAAACAAGAGTACAGATAGATTTTTGAAGTGCTGTGGTCCACTCTGCTCCCCTGCCTGCCAAGATAACCACAAGGGTTAGAAATCCATGTTTGGAGAAAATGCTCTCATTATATGCTAGAGCATGTGACAAAGAAGAAAAGCATCCTTATTAAGCCTCAGCTCAGAACTAAAGCTCTGAAGATTTGTGAGCATTTATGAAGAGCAGACATTGTAGCTGAGCCAGAGCCATTTAAAGCAAGTAAAGGATAGGAAGATGAATTTATTCAACATCAGAAGCTACATAACAAGAAGGTAACGGGAGAATTCACCAGTGCTGACCAAAAAGCTGCTGCACACATCCCTAACAAACACAACATTGGCAAAATAGGGTGTGTTTTTGCCTATCAGTGTTCTGGTAATAGCTATATATAGGAAAACCACTGTATCACAAGACTGGCAGTTGTATTGGAATATCTTTATCATGGAAGCGGTATCTGTGTATCACAGTATTAATAGGTCTGTATCTCTGAGTCATAGAGGTGTTATTTCTTTCATTAAATCTCTGAATCTGTATTAATGTATCTGCAGACATCCACTTTGGGGCAAACATCACCATTCAAAGCAGCCGACCACTCTGTGGCTTCTTGGAGTCTTGGTACGACCTCTTCCCTTCGGAGTGGACAGCACCCTGCCAACAGGTTACCACTGCCACCATCAGGGACAATGAGACTGTTATGTGGTAAGTCTTCTCCTGCAAGTTTGTGAGAGTGAGGAAGAATGAATGGTAATCTACCAGCAGGTCACCATAACTACCATCAAGGACAGCAAGACCCTCATGCTATGAGACCTCACATGTAGTTACCCTTTTGCAATTATCTGTTCATACTGTGCATTCATGGGACCTCATCTCATTTAGACTCCTGTATAACATCCACATTTGCAATCTCTTCAATCATTTTATTTCATTTATCCAATGCTGTACTCTCATTTTATAAAAGTACGCCTTTGCATTTTTCCTAAAAATTTTTTGTTGACTCTTGTTTTAGCCTCTGGTTACTCTGTTTTTGCATCATTCAATGAACTGTTCAATATTCCCATCAACAAACTGGATTAGAAGCTTGAAGATTATTATCAAGTCGCCTCCTACTTTTCTTTATTCCATAATGAGCAAATTTATGTTGTCCAGCTTTCTTATTTCAGGTTCCATCTTTGTTGTTTTACTCTGGACCAAGCTTAAAAGCATTTTAGTTTTGATAATTGCTTGCTGAAAATTTCACTGAAATGTACTTAAGTGTAATTTTGATACTGCACAAAATTGGCCAACAGACAGCTTGTCTCCTTTACAAATGGCGGGAATGGAAGCATTTATCCCTTTTTCCTCCAAGACTACTTCTTCATCCAATCCATGGTTCAACCGTTCCTGT
>JAYMFT010025113.1:0-16255 GCA_038088735.1 Panulirus argus
AAAAAAAAAAAAAAAAAAAAATATATATATATATATATATATATATATATATATATATATATATATATATATTCCTCTGTGTGTATACGTTACAGTAGTATCAGAAAGGCCAGTTGACAACTCCTTTACACATTAACACAGTGTAATGATTCAAAGCAATTAAACAAAAAAATATAACGCAGATGCCGCCTACATGACATGTCGTTCAGATGAGATTTCCTTCTGAAGCAAAAGAAAAATATTGACTCATAACAGAAGAGCATGGGAGGGAGTATTATCCAGCAATAAAACGGCTATGTTGGGTTTGGAAATAAATGCTTTAAAATTGTTGATATTGCTATTGCACGTTCAGGACGGATGGGTAAAAGGAGAAAATACCAAAACGCAATATTTTGTGAAAGAAATACCCCACACATAGCATCAGAGTGTACATCGTGGCATCTAGCGTCATAGCGTACATCACAGCATCAAGCATCATAGTGTACGACATAGCATCTAGCATCATAGTGCACATCATAGTATCATAATTTCTATTCTGTACACATCATGTGAGTCCACGGGTATTATCCTACAGACCAGCAATACATGTTTATTACATATTTTTCGTACTCGAATAACATGAATCGTATAAATGTGAGTAAAACACGTTTTATCTCTTTAGACGAATTTTCTAAAAGTAATATAATTCCACTTGTCAAGTGATGTGGAAGAGCGGGCTGATGCCAGCCCTGAAAATTCCATTTAGAGATTCATTTCCCAAAAGATTTTTTGAGTCTACGATTCTAATTGCTTTCAGAACATGTCTGTGATGCTTCGAGAAAAATGTACAGAAAGGATTTTATGAAGATCACAGAAATGACGAAGGCTTTACAAAGCAGAGCTCTGCGCATGGCCAGCGAAAGGTCACGTGATGCCAATTATCTATCGCGTTATCCTATTCTCCCCACGGGATATATCTCGTGACGCTATGGCCGGTCCAGTATGAAAGCGTCAAACAAGTCGCACGCTTATGTTGGCGAAAATAATAATTTCAAGAGCGACCAACTCCAGCTAACTAGACTGTTTACAGCACGGCCGCTCAGCTATATTTCCACCGGCACTCTAAGAATCTCATTACTGCATGAGGAAATGTTGCCTTAAATGCCGTTGCATTTCTCTCTCTCTCTATCCCCTTGTCTGTTTATTTGTTCGTTCGTTTCTTTGTGGAAATTATTTCTAGTTACGTGATCACTGTTCGTGTGTTACGGGGAGAGTCTTACTCCCGTGAGGCGGCGCGGCTCTCCCAGCGAATATGTTTCGCCGAAGTGGCTCCCTTTCAGTAATCAGTGAATAACACTGGTACGTGGGGTTCGAATCCTGAGCGCGGCAGTCAGCCTACGCCCAGCCCAGGTGATCACCTTGCGGCTATTCGATGAATGGGTACCTGGCTTAGGCTACGGTGTGTGTGTGTGTGTGTGTGTGTCTACACATACCTAGGAGTAAAGACACGGTACGTATATACAAAGTCAAGAGGCGGGGCAACACGACTGCAAGACTTAACACAGAAACGGTAATCACATAAATAGAAATAGCACTACAAACAAACAGAGAGAGAGAGAGAGAGAAAGGTATATATACATATGCACAGAAAAGCTGCGTGTCTGATAAAAGATTTGGTATCCAGGAGAGTGAAAATACCCGTAGGATGGTCACTGGTGGGGAGGTGTCCGTCTGGCTGCTGGCCACGACCCTAGTCTGGCCCAGCCTCTCGCATCTCACACACCTGACAGCAGCACATCACCAACCCAGCTGCGACGCCGTCGAGCAGAGAGAGAGAGAGAGAGACCACGTGCATGAGGAGGTGAGGCTGTCCCCACGCTCGTCTACTACCGTACAGGGTCACTGCTTAGCCTACGAGTACACACACACACACATATATCTCTTCTTGCCCTATATAAATATTCCTACTGCTACAACCCTCAATCATAAAAGGGGTCAGACAACAAAAACTAATCAATTCCAAATGATTCCAGACAATTACTGAACAGTAGAGTGTCTCCTGACTGGTGTTGCTGCTGCGTCCGTCGGTGCCAGTCAGTCAGTCGTCTGTTGCGTGTACAACAGACTGAGTGACTGGAAGAGGCTGTACGTTCAGCTGAGTTAAATGTCTGCCAGTCTGTCAGTCAGTCTTTTGCACGTACAGCTCAGGAATATCTCTGCCTGACAGTCGAGTGCTGCACGTAAAGGTGCGTACAGTGTACATCCTGGTATTACACTGATCACACCCGTGCCAGTACACTGACCACTCTCGTGCTAGTACACTGATCACACAAGTGCCAGTACACTGATCGCGCCCGTGGCAGTACACTGTGGTCAGAATCTTGTCCGTTTTGCCACAAACGATCTGCCTCCAAGAGGGATTTGCCGACTCTCCGTCTCTTCCCCTCACACCTTTATTTCCAGGCTCCTGGAAGGCTGGAGGGCATCCCAATCAATAAGTGGCTGGCTGGCATCCTTCAGGGTAGTGGATGATTGCGTGTGGGTGGGCAGGCCAAGGTTGTTGACGCGATATTGACGGCTGCTGAGTCGAGTGTCTAGAGGACAGATCCACGCACACCGACCTTAACGACATACGCGCCACGCTCTCGCCCCAAAACACGCAATTATACACTAATCCCCGTTGTGTGCGGCCGGACCAACCACAGCGGTGTTCTCTATCATGAGGATTACCACAGTGGATGACACTACTGCGGCCCCCTTCCCCTGTCCGACTGACCCGATCACCACCCTTCCCCCTCTTGCCCTGCGTGGGCAAACCTGCCGCTTCCCTCCCCTCCCCAACGCTTCCTCCCACCCCTGCCGCATGGGCCACCCCACCCATCTCGCGTCGGCCCCACCCCACTCCCTCGTGTTGGCTACCTCACCCAACTCTCTCTCCTGTTGGCCACCTCTCCAATCCTTTCTTTGTGGGCCACCTTACCTTTCCTCTCGTGTTGGCCACCTCATCCTTATCCGCCAATCCTCTTAACTCTCCCTGTCTCCCGTGGGTTTGGGCTGACCTTTGAACTAGTCTTCTCTCGGCCCACCGGGCGTGGATCTACTGCCGGGGACGCACCGGCTCCGCCCAGCTCCCACGAGGGACGGAACCTACGCACCTCAAGAGGCAACTCACAGGCAGAGTAGAGGCATCAAAGTGATGCCCGTTCCTCAGAAGCGGGTGCGTCTCATCTTCGACCAGACGTGATGTCAAGCCAGGCTACAGGTTTCTGACTTGATGAGGAGACAACCAGGCCAGCTAACGGGGCGCTCCCTGACAGACAGACCCTGACGTCTGGTGAGTGACGAAGACCAGCGATTTCGCCGTTGCTAGGGGAGCAACAGAGCCCCGTTACCCCTGAGTCGGGTGGTGAAAGGTGCGACGCCTCCTACAGGCGGGGAGCATCGCCTCATGTTCCCCTCCTCCACACGCTGAGGTGGGAGGGAGCAAGATGAGGTCTTGGGGCGAGGCAGGTGCTCAGCTCCGACGAGCTCTGGCGCGACATTCTCCAGCGCTCGAGACTCCCATCTCCCACCGCGATGACGACCCAGACCTTGGCAGAACTCCAAAGGTAATCAAATTTCCGGAAAGATGAGTTATAACACAACCCGAATGAAAATCAAATCACAGGATCTGACGAATAAAGCTTTTGCGGCAGGAGGCGAATATTGTGTTACTCCTTTGGCTCTGAAGGAGGATGTAGTTCTTCACGTAGCGCAGATCCATCGGGGAACAAGTTAAAGAAATAGGGTTTTTAGATCGAAAGAAGGTCCTTATAACGCCTGAACTCTCACTGGCCCGACGAGGGGAAACGTGGCAATCATTCTAAAAATGTGAATGCAGTTTCTATCATTCACTGAACTAAAAATCAAGGCGAGCGTTCACACCACCAAGAGTGGGAGGATCGCACGGTTTACTTAATCGGTGTGACACCCCAGACTGAATGTGTTTGTGAGTGTGTGTGCTTGTTTGTATGTGTATATAATTACCTACTTGTGATCACCACTTTGTGCAATATGGGGAGAGAGCTTTACACTTATAAAACCCCATGTCTTGAACTTTTTAGCGCATGCCGAGACTTTGCCATTCGACAAGCGCGTAGCGCTCAACACAGGAAAAAATTATTCAGGAGTAAAGGGTCATGTGAGACATGTCAAGAGTTCGCTTAAGATGGTATGTGTGTGTGTGTGTGTGTGTGTGTGTGTGTGTGTGTTTGTTTGGGCTGCATGTCAGCAACCCACAATAATGTAAGGCAAAAAGGAAGGACATCAACCTAGACCAAGAAGGGGAACTTGACAGCCACTTTAGTGATGGTTCACTACATCGTCGCCACTTACCTTCCCAGTACCCCGGGGGTAGCACCTGCCCAATGGGTGGTTGCCTCCCTTCTACTAGCTCTTGTCTCTGTGCTTGTGTGTGTGTGTGTGTGTGTGTGTGTGTTTGTGATTGTGTGTTTTGGGGTGTGCTTTTGTCTTAATTTTTTTTTTCGTGGGGGTTTGTTTTATTGCGTGTTTTCAGGTGAATCTGTTAACATATGGATATGATAATTCATATATTTGCACAGGCGTTTGTATGTCTTTGTTTATGTCTGGTTTTACATTGAATGTGTGTGTGTGTGTGTGTGATTGCTTGTACACCTGTGTGTAGGTATTCATTTGATTATGGTACACCTCTGTATGATTTACAGCGTGGTGGCATGACGAGGTACAGAGATTCCTGGCGGGTACCGTCCACGAGGACCCGTCCATGACAGGAGCAGTCCCCGTGAAGAGCGCTTGATGCCCACTCGAGGTACTCGCTCACATTCATTCTCATGGCCTTCTGTACGTTTTCAATTTACTAAATCTTTCTAATGATCATCCGCACTGCAGTGGTAAGCGTTGCGACTCACCAGTCCCACGGCCCGGTGTCGAGCGAAATATGTGAACCGCGAAATAAATGACTTCAGAACAAGTGCGCATGCGCACGGCTGCGCCTAAGGGATGCGCGCTGCCCAGCGAGTCGTATTTTTGACAAAGTTATCAGCCCCTCGGTGGGTTCATGATTGACATTAGATAATGATTAGTAAAGCGCTATTCTTATGTAGTTTGTCTGGGACGGATCTTTTGTACCAAACACAGACTTGCCTGGCGGCCTTTGAGCGACTTTGGGAAATGCTTTAGAATGAAGACCTGTGGAGCTTGCTGGTCGGATGGCAGCAGGTGACGCCATTCCTGACTTGCTCTTATACTTATCATAGAATGTTATACTCATTGTAATCTAACATCTCCCTTCTCTATTCTTTACGATAATGCTGTCTAATCTTATGGATTTATACAGAATAATGAAAGCAAATATATATCATG
Organism: Panulirus argus; assembly: GCA_038088735.1. Classification (NCBI taxonomy): domain Eukaryota; kingdom Metazoa; phylum Arthropoda; class Malacostraca; order Decapoda; family Palinuridae; genus Panulirus; species Panulirus argus. Next base: position 5,362 of record JAYMFT010025113.1, read on the forward strand.
CAGATATGACTGATTTGTAGGATCAATCTTTTTAAGAACATATATATAGTTAATGTGGTGAGTCCTTGCAGCTACATAGAGAAACCGTCTGAAACGAGATGTATGAAGTTAAACGAAAATCAAGAATGGACACAATCTATAAATCATATAGGTAAATTTGACGTTGATAATGACAATGAATGTCATCTCTTGCCAACAGCATTGTTGAGAGTGCGACAAGAATGAGTCATTTATTTCGCGCGCGCTCAGATTTTTCGCGTCAAATCACACCATCAGATGCTTCGCGGCAGATCACTTGTTCCGAGAAACTCAGATATTTCGCTTGACACCGGGTTCGAGGTTTCGGACACGGCAGAAGTCTCACAGCCAACCGAGCTGTTGTTCATCCTGACGCGGCTGGCTGATCTTTCCCATAGATCCCGAGTGGAGGTCATCCACAAGTGAAGCTGTGGAATTTTCTACCGTCATTAGTCTTCCCCTCTTTCTGGGACCTTCCCACCTGTAGGGGTCTGGACTACACTCGCCCGTGGACCTCTAATTACTTTCTTCTCTCTTCTCCTCAAACTCCTATTTTCTTTTCATCCAAGATGGCCATAAGTAGGGCATGCATGTTATGTCTCCTCGGTTACGATGAAAAAGAATAAAGTTCAGACAAACAAGGTTAAGGGAGTGGGTAACGTTACAAACGTCTCTCCCCGTTATGCACATTTAGAACGCAAAAATAGTCGTTAAACGTTTGGCAAAGCCTGCTGAACGATTTATATTTACTCAGGTTCGAGGCACAAACACGATTACCGTAGATAATTGCACAGAGAGAGAGTTGCACACCAAAAACCATAACGATGGAAAAAAAACCTCATATAAGATTCAAAGACCTTCTTGCTCGAGGAGACAATGTGGAGGCACGTCCTGCACGCCCTCGATGGACGCAGTTACCAACGTCGTCACTTTCCCGTCGTCAAATTGTGGATGTGGCCACGTGACGCAAGTTCGAACTAGCACCATTCTTCGGCGGCAAAAAAGGTTATTGTGTCACCAACTAAGCAGCCAACACGAACATCTGACGCGAGAACGAGCAAGAAATCGCCCACAGCACTTGACGTCAGGTCTGTCTGGCTAACGTCAGCGACTTCTCCCCCTCATTTAAGCCCATTTCTTGTGATTCTCAGGCACGGCACTTCTCCCACCACAGTTCGCTTGAGCGAATAGGGCCAATCTAGAGAGCTTACAATCTGAATATTCTAACCGTGAGAGCAAAACCAGCGCGGCGAACATACACAGAGACGAAACCCGAGACGGGGGTACAGACCAAGAAGAAGGAACTAATACATCACACAGACTTAAAGATGGTAACACACGCACTGCCATCATTAAAGCAGGGTCATCACCGAGGCGCGCACGCTGGAGTGAGGACACAAAATACGGCACACACGCTGCAGACGGGGCCAATTAAAGATACGATGTCTTACGCTGGGAAGAATTTAATAACCAGCGAAAAGACCAGGTTACATAAACATTGTAAAAACATTTACCGAATAGAATAATCTAAATTCTTGTTAAGGCTGGGAATAGACATCATTATAAGAATTCGTACCAAATATTCCTTTTGATAAAAGATAATGAATTCGCCAATGATCTTCCCTCGGAACAAAGAAGAAAGAATGCTATTGATACTAATAACATGAACCAATACTAATCCTCCCTGTCGTCGAAGCTTCGAACACAGTCGGCAAGGCGGGACTGGAAACCTTTCCCTCATGTATTATCACTTTCTAGAATCGGGCTAGGGTGTCTGAGTGAGCTTGGGAGAGATAGTTGCTATGTTTAATGGTGAGAATTATAGATACTCTAGATTCGAGTGATATAAAGCTAGAAGATGAAGGGGGTGGAGTGGTTCAGAAATGCTCAGGGGTAGAGGGTCTATATTTGGTGAGAAGAGAGGAGGAGCGATGAGCTGTGTGACTGTGTTAAAGAGGGTAAGGAATTACGTCTAAGGTTGATATGGGGATAGACTTACGGATGCCCAGCTCATCCAACCCGTTTTTCAGACACCCATCCACCCGGTGGGTAAGAGTACTTACGGTTCGGACGGACTGAAATTAATTAAGTTGGAATGTACTGAAGATTTTCCCGCACCTCCATGGTACATAACGAAGCAGAGCATTTCGCTCGAGTGATAATGCTGACTAATAAATATAATTTCATTTTCGTAACTCGCAAACATTTAATTTTGTAGTTTTGAAGCTTGAAGCTATGATATTTCATAGCAATGTATATTGTGGTAAATTTTTAAGTTGGCTTGTGTGGTATATTGTAGTTTACACATTTTCTTGATTTCTCGCTAACTAACATATATTGACAAGCGATGTTTTTATTCAAGATGAATCATTCAAGCATATGTTACAAACACCAGAAATAAAATGATGATCTTCTGTGATTTCAAGAACGAAAATTTATAAGATACGACCAACTTTTTGAACATAGGTGGAAGATCTCCAGACGATACATCTATTATCCGAAAGTGTCCAAGTAGTCAACATTCCCGCTTTTCTCATTTATTCCTGTTATATCTATAGCTTTTGACCTACTTGATGCCATCCAATAATCGGCACTTCATTCTCTGTGGAATCACCAAAGAGTGCATTTAGTTATCATTACACTTGAAAGAAGCGGAGACGAAAAATTCTGGATTAGTAAAGCAAAGAACCGCTTTTAAACGTTTACTCTGATATAATTTTACATATACGATACAAAAGAATATAATCCCAGATAACCCAACCGGAAAAATCGGTGTCCATAATCCGAGATAAATAAAAACCCAAAAAATTATTTGACTCCAAGGGATATTCGAGTAGAGACTTCCTACATTTTGGTTCTTGTTTAGAGACTTAAAAGTTGCAAATCATATAACATAATTCTAATTGAAATATCTAAAAGATCGGATTCATCGAGAAGAAAACGACCAATACAATTGGAACATCCGCGTAACTTGTCTTTCTAAATTTAACAAATGACAGCAGGATGTCAGTACTTAGAGGCGGTACAGTATGACAGTGTCTCATTCGACGCGTGTAAGTGGATTTCAAAAACATTGTAGCCAGTAACAAGAAAGAATGCACCATCAAGGCTAATTACTTTTGTACGAGTGCTGGTAAATTAACTTTGCTTTGTACAGTTGTCTTTTAATGGACGCCATAATTCTTCAATTTAAAAGCGAGCTTCTCATCGCTATCAGGTGCCACCTTATTTCATTACGTATGTAGATTTTCCAGTCAGTACCAAACAGCGTTTATCAATTACTGAACTGGGAGCTGTGTTGAGTATCTTAAGATAGGTGGATCTAGTTTCGTAAACTCGTTAACGATGTTAATCACAGGAGCTCTGCTGGATCTGTTCTCAGGAGTAGTGCTAATAATAAGACAGTTCTAGTCCCAGTTCGGCTTGCTAAATCATTTTCTCCTCCGTCTTTATTACCCGCACTCGCACTTACCTGGTTTGTTGCCTGAGCTTGAGGGGACGAAAGCCTTCCTTCAGTGCCATCCTATGTCTCGCTGCATTTACCATTGTTTGGAAATGAGGAACCTTTGACACTCGCATCAAACCGTTCGAAAATGTCTTCGTGTGAACGTTGGTTCCTTCTGGTCTTGAGTGAATCCAAGTTTTCCTCACCTTTCTCCCTACAGAGATAGTCACCGGCAGTGAGCTCTTCAAAAATACCCATTATCGACTGTTGTTTCATCTCTGAGTAAACGAGTTTTAGATTTGGGCTCGGCAGCAGCACGAATGACAACGCGTTTCGTTTCTCCGATAGTCACACTGCTAACGCTACGGAACCATTTTTTTCTTTTTTCTACATGACTTTTTTCATTTGTCTTTGTTTTTCATTCCCGCGTCATCTCATCTTGAAAGACAGAACTGTGCTGTAGCCACTGTAGCAACTGCATAGCTAATCGCTTCCCTGGCGGTACTTGCTTGCTTGGTCACCTTCGCAAAAGTCTTTAGAAGACGATGCATGTTTTCAGTATGTGCTCATTGCTATGCAGTAAGTTTAGGAATATGATACACGCTAGTTTAAGCAGCTACTGATGGCAAATATATTTCAATGTTTTTATTTTCAGTAATCCGGTATGTTATATGGTATGCAGATTTTGAAAACTACCGGAGTGCTGGTATTAAGCTATCCTCCAACTTTATTCTACTATCGTTACATCTCCAGTAATGATGATAGATGGGTATGAAGAACAGGTTATTATTTCTCTTTATGCATCAAGATATGAGAGGAGTGAAGAAGAGAGGAACGCAATCTGGGGCAATATGAGTGTGTGCTTTGCCAGCTTTGATGCATGGAATACCTTACGGTACTAAGGGATCTGAATGCAAGGATGGGCGTTGGGATATTGACGGTATAAATGTGTGTGTGTGTGTGGGGGGGGATTGAGGTCCCTGGTTTGAATGAAAATGGGAACATCTCATCAAGTTATTTGCGGAAAAAAGTATGGCGGTCAGGTATATATGGTGTGAGAATAGTGCACACATAGATATGCGAGGGTGAGTGGCAGCGAGAGACAACCGGCATAAACGGAATATGTGCTAATAATAGACAGGTGTGCGGAGGAGAGATTACCGGCTGTAAATGAGCCGAGATGTGCGGCAGGTAGAATGTTTAATCACTTCTTGTTGGAGGCCATTGTAAAACTTGATGACGGATTCTGAAAACGAGGAAACGTCTTACAAGTGAAGGAAGCCTTAGAAATGAACGAGCTTAGTGAAGTTTTAACTGAGATACCTGGGTGAGAGTTTGTGAAGAATGGTGAACGTTGAGAATATGTAAAACTATAGGAGTGGAGATATTTAGGGAAGCAGTGCATATGCCGTACATGGAAGGTGTCATGTGGACGTATGATAAATAGTAAGAAGTGGCAAGTGAGGCAGTTAAATCGTCAGTGAAACAGATAAGGGAGGTGGATGGACGGTATCTGTAGGGAGAGCGTGAAAGTGAGACAAGGGGAAGGTCGCAAGACAGGTACAAAGGTTGAAAACAGGGCAAATGAGAGATATGGAGAGAGAGACTCGAAGAGCTTCAGGAAAGACAGCAAACTGTTTTGTTGGGAGATGAACAGTGTGAGGAGAACAACAGGTCCAACAGGGGCTAGGCTGGTGAAAACATACGCTAAGTGGTCACGCATAAGGATGTGAGGAACAGATGGCTTCAAGTATCATGAAGGACTGACTGATGCACAAGATGACAGGGAGACAGATGTGTAGCGTGTTTGGGACGAGGCAAAATGCGAAGTGAGAGTAATGATTTTGGCTTTTCGTTCGACGGGCTGTCCGACATATCGTGAGTTTCTTAAGAACTGGCACACTGCTTGTTCAGTGTCCTTGCACTTAGATAAAGGGGACAAATGCTAATGTCTAAATGACAGAGGTATAAGTCTGTTGAGTATACTTGGTAATGTGTTTGCGAGACAGGTGAATAAGAGGATGGTGTTGTGCGTAGAGCGAATGATTGGCGAGGAGCATTTCGGTGTCATGGAAGGTGAAGGGTGGGAGACATGCTTGGACAAAGAGGGTTACATGTATGGATCTGGCGGATGTGTACGACAAGGTTTAAAGAGATGCTTGATTGAAAATGACACTGATTTTGGGGTAAATGAAAATTGCTAAATAAAGTGAAGAATTTTTATGAAGAGATTAAAGCATGTGTGTGAGTAGGAGGGAAGAGGATGAGTATTTCCAGGTGAAGATGAGTCTGTTTCAAGGACGTATGATTGCACCATGGCTGTCTGATCTATTTATGGATGAGAATGTGAGGTAGGTAAATGCAAGGATTTTGAAGCAAGAAGTGAGTATGAAAGATACTTTGGGATGTGGAGCGTGAATGAATTAGGCATTTGAAATGAATCATTTGCTGTATGCAGATGACAAGGCTCTGGTGGCTGACTCCAGAGGGAAACTCCAGCAACTGGTGACAGAGTTTGGGGGGAGTGTGTGTGAAAGAGGAAAGTTGATGGCTGAGTCTGAACAAAAGTAAGGTACTGAAGTGCATCGAGGGGCTGAGGTAGTACGGCTTGAGTGTGAGCTTAAATGGAGGGCGACCCGGAGGAAGTGTAGTTCGTTAGGTACCTGAGAATGAGCAATGCAGCGAATGGAACCCCGGAGGCTGACGTGGAGTCAGAGAGTGCATTAGGGAGCTGAAGGAGCGAGTGGAAGGAAAAGAAAAGAGACGTTGGAAGATGCAGTGGTCGTGTTGGGGGTTGTGTGAGTCCGAGTCTTGGGTCTGAAATCAAAGGAAAGGAGGAAGAGAGTGGAGTGTGGCAGTAACAAAAATGTGCAAGGGCGATATGTGGAGTGAAGCGGACTGACCACGCCAGGGGGAGGTGTGGTAGCGAGCAGTGTAACTGAGAAAGACGACTAGTCGGTGCTGATGTGGTCCGGGTATATGGACGGGATGATTAAGGAGGAACCTGACGAAAAAGGATCTGTCGGTCGGAGGACGAGGGAGGATGGGAGACGGGGAGACAGAGGAGGAAATGGAAAGATGGAGTGAGGAAGGTTCTCGGGATATCAGGGTCTGAACATTCATGTCGGGCCGAGAGGGACGAACGAGAGCGATGCGGCTACGTGCTGCTAATGGAGCGAGCGAGGGCGTATGAGGCGATCAAGGTAGCCCGTAGAGTAGTCTGTGGGGTTTAGCTATGGATGGTAGAGTGTGGTCTCGGTGCACTGTACTTGGCAGCTGGAGACTAAAGGGGCGCTCAGAGATCCTTTCTCGTGTAAAAGTAGGGTATGGGTAAACAGATACACAGAGAATGAAATAAACTGATATGATAACAGTTTCATCATAACACCTTCAGCCTGCCTACCTACACCACCGTCTTAACAACCCCGACACCGTCCCCATGACGTCTTATTATCATCATCCCTACCACCACCGTCACTACACCTCACCATCACCACGCACCACAACACAATATATTCGCAGGTGCAGTAATAACTGTCCAACTTTCTTGTGCTGTTGCTGGTTGGAGGCAAAAACGGAGGAGTGGCCAAGGGAAGTTTGGAGGCGGTGGGAGGGTAATTAGGCCAGCCCAGCGCGGCTACCTTGGCCATCTGGCCAGGTCTGGCCCCTAGAGCGATCCCACTTTGCATATCAATGGTCCGGCGTGATTGATGCTCCCGTGAGGAGGGGGGAAGAGGGGAGAAGGGAGGAGCCGAGGATTTGAGAGGTTGGGAGGGGATGGGAGGCTAACCAGGGGGGAGTTTGATGGGACGGGTAGAAGTTGGTGGGAAAGATTACAGGAAGGGAGTGAAAGGGAGGAGAGGGTGGAGTGGTGTTTAGGAAGGGGTGTGGCCAACACGAGCAGAAGAGAAGGTCTCCCCAGGTCTCACAATCAGAGACCGCAAGACCGTTCGAGGCATCACGAACAGGCTACAAGACCCGACCAGGTCACACAGGCTGCAAGACCCTTCCAGTTAGCACAGACTACACGACCCGTCCAGGTCACACAGGCTGAAAGACCCGTCCAGGTCACGCAGGCTGCAAGACCCATCTTAGTCACACAGGCTGCACGACCCGTCCAGGTCACACAGGCTCAAAGACCCGTCCAGGTCACACAGGCTGGAAGACCTATTCAGGTCACACAGGCTGAAAGACTAGTCCAAGTCACACAAGCTGCACGACCCGCCCAGGTCACACAAGCGGACCGTAGCAAGTGTCCAGGGCTTATGTAAACCGTGTCATTATAGATATATATGTAAACAGCTGTGTTCCCATGTGACACGCAGGGTTGAGGAGAGCGCATGACTGGGGAGGAGGTAAGGGTAGGGAGCATATAAGGTTGGGGAGACCACGTATTTGGGGACGAAGCAAGGTTGGGAGAACGTATGGTTGGGAAGGATAAAACGTATGCCTGGGGCGTAAGTTCGGGGAGGTCACGAGAATGGAAGGATTTATTGTTGAGATGGAGGTATGGCTAGGGAGAACCAAAGTTTGGGGAGGATATCTGGTTGGGAGAACGTAAGGTTCGGGAGGACGTAAGGTTGAAGAGGACGTATGGCTGGGGAGGACTTAAAGTTGGGAGGAAGTGGGGTTGGGGAGGACGTTAAAGTTGGGGTGGACGTATGGCTGAAGAGGACGTATGGTTGGGGAGATCTTATGATGGGGAGAGAAAAAGGTGGATAAGGGAAAGACTGGATGGAGAGGGAAGGTTAGAGAGACGGATATGGGATCGAGATTGGGGAGATGGGTCTGAGGTGAAGGCTTTGGGGTGAGGGGGAAGGGGTGCAGAAGGGGGAGGAGGGGGGCCCTGGTTGGAGGAAATGAGAGCAGTTTGGGTCAATCTCTCCCCCAGCCCCACCTCCCTGGCAGGATTCCCCCCCACCCGTTACTCCCTTCAAGCTCCAAATAGGAATTCCAGCCCTGGGTTTCATGTTCCTGTGTCAACAACCTTAAAGATTCTTTTATTCTTATCTTCCTTAAAGATTCGTTTTTGACAACGACTGTATTTTATTCACTCCGTCTATAAATTGTACTCTATAAATTTAAACCAAAGAAACATGATTTCCCCATATCCTATAGGGTCAAGACACGACTCAACCAAACTCGGACACATATACATGTAATCACTGATAATCACTGATAATAATATTTACAATACACCATAAACCTCGACATATGATTCAGTATAAATCATTACCTAATATATCTGTACATGTAATCACTCAAAGCATCTTCATTAATGCGATACAGATCATGACCCAACCCATATCTATATCTGCAACCTCATGAGATATTATGTCCCGTATAACATGAGCCTCAGCATGGAATCGGTATCTCTTGCCTAACCCTTCGAACTGACGTGGACGCATTTCGAAGTACGTGTTGACGTAGGGACGCCAGCTGCCAATGCATGACCGCAGATGTCGTGGGTGTTACTCAGTAGCGTCGCTGTCTGTGTCGCGGCCGGCTCAGCACACACACACCTACACACCCTGATGAATAGACATTCACACTTCGATATACGCGAACATACACCACAATACATCAGTCTACACAGTGGAATACAAAGGTATGCTTGTCCAAGTACCCATATCTATTCAAAAATACCTCCCCATTAAACATGCTTACATACTGACATACTTTACCCGTTACGATGCTATACACCTCGCTGTGAGATTGCCAGCATACTGCAGTTAGACAAACATACGTATCACGACGTATAGATATGTATATCTTGCAATGATGTATCCACATATACGTAGATACACAAGTCGAGATACACAATAAGACACTTCGATGCTCTACATACACATCGCTTAAACACATCCATACACATCGCGACTTCTAGTCATAAAAATCGTGGCACCCAGTCAATTAGATCACAACATCCAGTCATACGCTCCCCAACACCTTCTCACGCCGCAACATCAAGTCAGATACACAGATAACCAAAATACTCTCCAAAAATTCTATCGTGTTATGACTTTAACTCTACGGATCTTAGACGCTGCAGTTCACTGTCTCGTCTGGTATCGACCACTCATTTGATAGAGTAATGAGATGACAAAAAATACGACATTTTATATATTTCGACTAGATTTCTAGCCTTCATTATCATACAGCATATGGAATAAAATTGTAGGAAATAGTTATAGTAATCAAAAGATGCAAACCTAATCTGGAATATTCCCATATGTCTACCATCATTACATAGGAGTAATGAAGTGCCCCATTGACATACTACATACCATTCCCTGACTTCCTCACTAACAGCTTCATAATGAGACTCTCTGATGACACAGTGTTCTAATCCCGTATGGCCCCAGCTAATCTGTGAACCTGTGAGCAATAGGACCAGTGAGTCCATACGTTCGAAGCGAATCTCTCTCGTATGCAAATCCTCATCTAATTAAAGACGCTAATCTCTAAACCGTACGCGGCTTCTGAAGTTCCTCGGTCCCGGGGAAACTATCCCGTAAATGTCAACGTGAATTCTGGGAAGGTGGACTGACAAATGAGTTTACCCTCTATCAGCCCGGCGCCTCAGAGGTTTCTCTTTATAACTGGGGAAAAATATTACAAGTCAGGACGCGAGGTCTACCGAGACTCGTCCGTAAACCATACTATATTATCATATGACATTAAACTCACGGGAAAATATTGAGATGATAAGAAAATTATATAATCTAAAATGTATTACTTCTGCGAGAAACCTTTATTGTGTATCAGTATTACATACAGTTTAAAAACCAGAACTTTTGCGTTATCGTAACACGTTCTGTAGCTAGGATGTTTACCACACTTAATACCTAACATTACACTAAACCAAAGAAACTACGGTGTTTGCTAAGAAATATTTGCTTCTTATCTATGAATACATATAATACTGTTAAGACAGCAGTTATTACATAAGAAAATTACAGAGCATAAAAAGAATACCGCTTCATCACATGCATTCGAGGTGTACCAGAGTGTACAGGATAGCCACACCTCAAACACTGTAGTTCGTCTTCAAACGAAGCGTTAACGCTGAGGATTCACACGCACACACTGTAACGAACCTCAGCACACTTCCGTGAGGCAACACAGAGCTAATCACAAACATCTTACAACAGCAGCAGCCTGAAATTTGTCCAGAATTGCTAAGAACTCACAGGAGCGCGTGTTTTTTACTTCCTGAAGGAGATTGTATATATATATATATCACATAATGCTCACCAACCGCAAGGATTCGAACCCGGCTCCATTTGCATGGTAGCTGGGAACGCTAACCGCTCGGCTATGATCGTCGAGCGGTTAGCCTTCCCAGATACCACGCAATGCAGCAGAGTTCGAATCATTGCTGTTGGCAAGCAATATGTGTTGTATGAAAATTGCGCGTTCATATGCACT
>JAYMFT010025124.1:0-16255 GCA_038088735.1 Panulirus argus
CACAAACATACACACACACACACACACACACACACACACACAAAAGCACACACACACACATACACACATGACACACACACTCTCACACAGACATACAGACACACACACTCACACACAAACACTCACACACACACACACCCATCCACACACACACACACACACAAACACACACACACACACACACCCACCCACATACACACACACACACACACACACACACACACAAACTCCCATTATGCATGCAACAACTGAGTCAAGTTTCAGAGCAATGCGCTGAAAAGTGGAGAAGTTGATGGTATACGTTGCCGAGGGAGGGAACTTCTGGGACAGAGGCGTGTCCCCACCACCACGGAGTACACAGGAAGGCGCCCACATTATTATCATTTTCCGTGAATAATGTTAGAGAGTTGGCATGTCTTCTTTTTGATTTAGGAGTGAACAGAAACATCCACTGTACGTCGTCTTTTTTCATTCCAGTTACGTGGATTATTATATAATATGAGACAACAGCTGCAGAATTCTATGGTTGGACTGGGTACATTTTCTGAGTCTTTGGTTTGGTTTCTTGGTATATGTATGACAGACTGTAACGTGTTTGTAAGTACATCACCTAAGTAAATCACTTTTGATTCAGGTTTTGTAACTTACAGTGAACGATGAGACCTGGATATATATATATATATATATATATATATATATGTATATATATATATATATATATCCTTGACTTGTGTCATAGAGATGTCACGTGACCACATTTCTTATTGTTTTCAATGTGTTATCAAGAACTGTAGTGTTTTTATGTATCTTTTGTCATAATTATAATCTTAAATCATCGCGCGTTTTCTGTGTCATTAGACGTCTGTATGTTGTCAACGCAACGTTACGAGACGGGTTTCCAATTGTGATCCGTAACTAAAGAGAACATTTAAAGAAAATTGTTATATTAGAATATACACCCAAAATATTATTAAGATATTTTAGTTTTTGTACGCTTTTGCCCTCTCTTATCAAAATAATATTAGATAATTGTCTCAAATAATATACGTATAAATCAACTGGTATATGGCAACTGCGCTGCGCGGGAAACACAACGGAATACAAAGGAATTCAAACAGCAACAGATAATTGTATCCTCTCGAGGCTGTTTATGAATATGGTAGTAAATATTGAAGGTCGTGGAACTGAAGCGAAGTATTTATCAATGCTGTCCCTAAACGAATTTAAAGTACTGCATTCTAATTGGCAAATCGTTCCAAGTGTTAGCAATCCTGTTGGATAACGAGTAATTCGCCTCATTCGAGGTAAATCGTATGCCCACGAGTTTGTATATATTACTACGAGTGAAATCAGACGAATCAAGTCTTAAGTTAACTTGATAGATCAAGATTATCGAAGCCTTTGATAATTTGAATACTTGTATTGGATCACCTCTTAACCTTCTCTCTTCTAAACTAAATAGATTCCGGTCGTTTAATCTCCTCTCGTAGGATTTGTTTCTCAGTCCGGAAATCATCTCTGTAGTCTCGAGTCTTTTTTTTTTTCAGGTAGGGCGGCCAAAACTGAAGACAATATTTGAGTTGTGGACGAACCAGTGAATTGTAAAGAGTACGGATGATTTCCCTGGACTTACATTTGAAGTCCCTACATATATGAATCGAAGAATTTTGTTCGCTCTTTTCACTGTTTTTGTGCACTGCTTACTTGATTTTAGGTCACCAGAGATTATTATTACGCCCGAGTCTGACTCCAATATATCTTTTTCTTGCTGTCTTAGAAGAACCTAAACTGTAGATGTAAACTCTGTGAATACATGTCCACCGAATCGACGCATTCTTTTGATTATGACCAACACCAACAGCATACAACCATCCTCTGACAACAGATACCCTCATTTTGGCCCTCCCGTTGGCAGGTGACAACCTGCCAACCATTTGGGTTCATCTCCATGGATACGTGTGCCTAGTAACGATATGATCTCACGAAGGCACTAAAAGGAAGGTGCTCCCTCTGCTTGCCTGCCTGCGATGCAAAACATTGGATATTAGGGCAAGATATTCCAACAACAGCTTACAAAGAAACGCTGGTTTTAAGACTGGATTGCTGTTGACAACAATGCTGCCAATGGCCTCGTCTGGAACTGCGGCAAGCTACGGTCTTTCAGTAAATTAACAGTGAAATAACTGTCGTTCCCAAGCCCTAGTTATGCTGCAAAGCAATGGTAATCTTGAGCATGGGGGATTGTCTCTTATTCGCTGACCGATGATCCGAATTATCATATCAGTGATACGCTAAGGTTTATTCGTTGTCCGGAGTGATACGATTTCTAGCTTCATTTAGAGTAGCATAAGACGTATTAATGAAATCCTTTTACCTGCAGTGGAGGAGAAGCATTCATTTCTACAAGCGTAGGCATCCAATTTGTGAGGTTCGAGACCCCTCACACTGCAGTACAATGACTCTGTCAAAGATGATATACAACTCACGACATCTGACAAGAAGCTGTCGTACAGAACCTTTGCCGAGTATGTTCGGGACATATGACACTGTATTATGTACGGAGCTGCCAAAGTATTTATAGACTGTGGTACGAAACAGAGATGGTCTAGCAGCAGAAGAATTTCTCGAAGTGGTGACAGTGTATCATACAAAAGACAGCAGTAAAGAAAAGTGCTAAACGATCTTGCATTATTCATTTGGGTTGATGATAACTTTGAATTATCTCTTCATTATCACTGGCTACCTCGCATCATCTGTTCGGGCTAGTGTGACATTTCGTTTACCTGTTCTGTTCACTGATGACTGCCCTTTTTCTGTTCAAGTCATTGTGAACTTTCGTTACCTGTTCTGTTCGCTTATGAGAGCAATGTGTGTTCAAATCATCGCCGATCTCGCTTTGTCTATTCAAGTCTCCGATGATCACGATAGATACCACTTAAGGTATATATGAGTTGTACTACTTGCTCTCTCTCATTGCTCATTCTCCTCACTGTTCTTCTGCCTCTACATTCTCTTCCTCTTCCTCCTCTTCCTCCTCCTCTGACCCCGAAGGCTATGTCGGCGTCGGCCCTCAGGGAAAGATCAAATATTCTGCAAGCGTCAGCCGACGAAATTAAGATTTCATTGTATTTCCTAATTAATGCGTCCTAACACAAGCTTGCCTCGAGTCGAGCCCTTGCCCAGCGCAACGCTGTCTCAATAGCAGTATTTGCCAGGCCTGCCAGTACCATATTTACTGACTCTTGCCTGTGATATGCTTTCCTCTGCCATATTCCTACATTATATCATAGTTTTTTTCTTCTTCCGTAGCCATTTTACTACGTGTACTCACAGCTGTTCATGTACTCCAGTGGTAGTACACTCGTCTTCACTCCTTGTCGTCACTACACGCGAGATAACGCGTACTCTAGTTAGGAATATCCTTGATCTATTTTCAGGAAGCTGTGTTACGTGTTTTAGATTCTTTCATATGCTATGTTTTCTCTCTCTATAAACAGCAACGGAAAATGTTTTAAGTAAATTATGGCCAGATTATTACCGTTCCGTGTTTGTTATTGAAGGCAGGAAGTGTCACACGAACGGAGGAGCTCAGCTGTGTGTTATACTACATTCTTGTGATACATTTTTCTCATGCCACGTCCCCGCGTTTGTTGTTGTGAGGAATACGAGCTACCATGAAAAATGTAATTCGATTATAATCTTGTACGTATCTGTAGTAATAGATGAGTCCCTTTTGTGTCTAAGTATGTTATCAGAGGTCTTATTCTTAATCAGCAAAATGCTGCTCCTCAAATACATTATTCTAAAACTTTGCTTTATCACCATAAGGAACCTCAATGTTTTTATATCTTGTGTGTGTGTGTGTGTGTGTGTGTGTGTGTGTGTGTGTGTGTGTGTGTGTTTTAGGGCCGAGTCTCTCTTCTCTAACCTGGCCATATTTCTCTCTGTCTGTCTATTTCTTTACGTTCAGAGTTCTAAGAAGTTGAGCAGGGTTGAGTTGTCGTGGGTAAACTATAATCTTCAAATATCGCTTGACCCAGAGTATCACGTATCCTTACTACATGATACGTTTTGTAGCTCTCTGTGTGACTCTTTCAGTTGCTGAACACCTCAGGAACGAAGTTCTCGGAACGTTACATTTTCTTCGTTTTACGAAACGTATAGACTTCTCTTGTCCCTTTCTCACCGTCCTATCTCAGCTGCAATAAGGCCGCAATGGCCGTGTACTGTACCCTGGATTTTCCACTCTCTGTCAGTCATTATCCTACGCTCTGTCAAAATATCCTGCTCTATGCAAACCATCATCTTATGATTTATAAATCATTATGCTATACTCTATCGACGTCCACCCTACACTGTAGCCATCTATCGTCTCATAGCGTACCGACTATCTATCTATCTACACTGTGCCATCCATTCTTCCTGAAGTGTACCCTTCGTCACCCTAGCCTGTGCCAAACGATAATCTAATCTGTAATTAACAAGTCTGTACGAACTATGTCTCTGTGCCTTTTGGTTCTGGTGCCACCCAAGATCCTGCGCTGTACCCGGAAGATAAGGCCAACACTCTTAGTTTCTTTATCAGAGGTGATTCTCCAGCACCTACATACTCTAACTCAAAGTGCACCTATGACCTACCATGGCGTCCAAACGCGACTAGGACCTAGCACTTTAGAGGAGTGTGGAACAGGGTTGACTGAGATGCTTCAAGGAAGGTCCTACGAATACGCGGTGTTTGAGGAAAGACGTTAAGTTAAAGAAGTTGTTTTTAACGGGAAAAGTAAGTCATGTGTGCTAGTAAGAAGGGAGGAAGGTGAGTGTATCCACCTGAAGTTGGATGTACGTCGAGGGCGTGTGATGTCGCCATGTCTTACTGTTCTGTTCATAGAACAGGTGTTGAGTGAGGAAAATGCGACGGTACTGGATAGATGGATGGGTGTTTACATTAACCAGGCGATGGGGAAGGCTGATAGAAGAGTCATCTGCTGTTTGCAGATGGTATGGCATAAGTGGAGGACTCAAGAGACATACTCCAGAAAGTGGAGTCTGAGTTTGAGAGACTGTGTAAAAAAAGAGGAAGTTGAGAGTTACCGTGAATAGAAGATGATAAAGTGTATCTGAGAAGCAGGAGACAAATTGGTTTAGGGTACGAGTTTTAAGACAGAGAACCTGAAGAAAAATGGAAGGTTGGAGTGAAAGAGGCTTTTTGAGTTGTTGTGGCCTGAAAATCCAGGAGGAGAAAACAACCTGAAACGAGTGGACGTCCTAACACTAGGTGGAAAGAAGGAATACGAAGCAGTCAATGGAAACCATAGACTAGTTTGTGGGACTTTGTTGTGGATAGGGTGGCTCTCTGGTTTTGATGCATTGTACACAATAGAGTGGATGCGAGAAAGTTGAAGAAGGGTCAGGGGAAGCCTAGGCTACTCCCGTGTCTAGACTTGTGTGTAGGGGAACACTTAAAGACGCTCAGAACTGAATGAATTGAAACGGCAGAGTCAAATAGTCGGCACTGGGGATCAGTGGCCTTAAATCTTAATACTTTAAGTCCTGCTTAAAAGGAAACTTTCTTTAGCCAGGGGCAATGTACTGACCATCATACGATATGAAGTATATAGGACTGTGCTTTTGCTGAAGAATACTGTCACAAATACATAAGGTACTTTTGCACGGAGTGGGCAACGTGTGTCGCTTCTATGTCCCTTCAGCTTTACCCTCAACTTGCGTATTCCAAATCTGGTCTCCACAGTTTCCGTCCCTAACCTTATCATTTACTTCTCTTTAGGACGGACGCCAGTTAAGCCGCTGTCCGCCCTTGTCTTATGGCCCATAAAGAGGAAAGTTTCGCCATTAATCCAAACTCTTACTAATTTCGCCAGATTACCTTCTCTTTTTTTCCACCCATATATTTCACTCATCGCTTCTTTTAAATGTAACGTGAATTATGCCTGGTTCGTAGCTGGCCATGTACTTTAGATTTTGTAGATTCTTCCTTTGTCTCTGCTTCCCTTCCAGAAATATTTACCCAGGGTTTTCGTAAGTATTCCATTTTACTCTTATTTTAGGTTGGCTAAAATTGCTCTACTGACTACCCTCTCTGTACAGTTCCCATGTCATTTTCCTTCATATGGCAACACATTCAGACTCCTTTCTCTCTCTCTCTCGTGCTTCTCAACGCGTCTTTCTCTTCTCCTCTAAGCCCATTCCCTATCTTTACTACTTGCGATACGAACCCTGGTCCTTCTTTTATGTCGCTGGCCCCAGTCACGGAGGAAAAAGTCCGCATCAAGGCCAGGCCTTAATTGAGATATTAAAAGGGTGAAACAGCTGCAGAAGTCAGGAGAATTGAGGAAATACAATGAAGGAAATAGATCAAGAGTTTTCAAGAATGCAGAAAATAGATTTGCACTTTAAAAACGTGTCGATGTGTGAATGTCAGAAAAGACCTGATGGATAAGGAGTTCCAAGACTCTGTGTTGCAGTGAACGAAAAAAATATCTCCATGATTTGCCGACGGCCACGAAGAAGTCATAGGACGCAGTGTTTTGCAGAATGATGCATAACACGTAATAGCGGGAACACATGAGTATCCAAGTCTTGAGAGCCAGAACCAAAATGATATTTATAGAGGAAAGAAATAAGAAAAGCATTAATTTCTCAAGTCTTGAGGTCAGACTGAAAGAGTCGATAAGTCAGACGGCTCTGGATTCAACCTTACTTACTAAACTTGTAGGTTATTGTTGCTTGTTAGGGTAAGGATGTTTGAATGTACTATGTGGTAGTCCTGAGGGAGCTTTAGGGATGCGAGTCTTGGGCCTTGTATGCAAATGAATGGGAAAAAGGTGGACGTTTTGGAAAAGAAATATCTAAGGACAATATGTGGTGTTAGGCGGCATGATTGTGTGGGAAATGACAGTTCAAGAGCGAAGTTTAGTGATACGAGTAAGTGCAGTCTGATTAAGAAAGCTGAGCAGAATGTGCTGAAATGGTTTGGACTGAGGGAGAGGATGAGTGAAGATAGCCTGAGTTAGAGGATCAGTGGGGAGAGGAAGACCGAGAAGGAGATTAGAAGAATGGATGGAGTGAATTAGACTTTGAGACATCGTAAAAGAACGTTCAGGAGGATGAGAGGCATGCACGGGATAGAATGATCTGAAATGATGTGATATACTTGGGACGAAGTTTTTCAAAATGTTTCTTTACTCCTGCGAGATTTTCGGTTTTGCCGAGGTTGGGTTGTGGCACTTAACTGTTTTGCTACGCTTCTTGAACAACGTCTTCTTCTAATGCATCCCTTGTTTGAGATAAAGAGCGGATCTGGTAAGATTCCAACGTATTCAGTACGAAAAGCAGATAGCCAGTATTCCGTTTTCTACTTGGACTTACCAACGGGTGTTTACTCTGGCGAAATATAAGTCCGGTTCTCCTCTCACCCTTCATATATCAGAGCATTCAGAGTTGGCCTCCGTCAGTATTAGAACGGACCCTGGATCATTTCAGTGTTTAATTCATCATCCAAGACCTATTTTTTTTCTATCCAAAGGCAAAGGAGGTCCTTGCAAGTCTCCGCCAAAGCTTAGATAAAAACTCTGAACTTAATTCAGCTTCGAAAAAGAAAGTAGTACTCCTAACTGGGAGCACTGCATGTGTCAACAAGGCCTGGTTTTATGTTCCACAGCCCTCAGCCTTTCCCCGGAGAAAAAGCGTTGAGGTTTTCTTAATTCCAGGACCAAGAGCCTCTTTCTGGTTCCAGCGAGTCCAGGGATTTCTCTCTCTCTTTCTCTCTCTCCGTCTCTTGCCCTGGAGGGATGAGACTTTCATGCTGGTATTCAGGAGTCTGCATTTGCACATCCTGCTTGCATTTAAAGTCTTGCTGGGAATGAAGTTGAATCTCCATTCTCTCTGTGATTCCTGACTCTTGTCTCATGGATGCCACCCATACACGGTCGTTCTCGAAAGCCCTCACACTGGGAGTTTTCTCGGCCGATACGCAACTTAAAGAAAACAACTTTTGGTGAGACTTCCAGAGGCCAATTTTTCCTTAAAAGGATATTACTGAAAATCCTATCACGTTTTTGAGGTTTGAGGAGCTAAATTCCTGTCTTAATAAATCTACACGACCAGACCTACCCTTCGCCAATTTCCTTTTTTTTTTTCTTCTTTTTTTTTTTTGAGGCGTCTTTCTGAATGAAAATGTACAGTCTGTTTTCTTCAGAATGGTCCAATTCGAGAGAGATGACCGAGTCAGATCGGCATTGGAGATTCTTCTACTGATTACAGTCTCCACCTTTCTGTTCATAACTCGGAAAACCTACTCAAAGTTTCCGCTAATCAATGATTTTTTTTTATGTGAAGCCAATCTCTCCATCACTGGTCATTCAGTTGAGATAGATCTTATCTATAAATTCATTGATCCAGCTCTTGATCACCAAGCTATCTATGGTAGAGACACTTCCAGTGCTAGCTCTGATGACACGGGGACAATACAGTGGATAATCTGTGCCTTATCTCGGTGCACTGATGGGTGCCTCAGTCCTTGTTCCATGGCGTATATCCTTTTCGCTTTGAGGTCATTCAGAGGAGCACTAGAGCCAGATTTGTTACATCGGTTCCGTAAGCAAGACACTTAGTATTTCTAAGAGAGTTACAGGAACTTAACAAGATAGGAGCTGTGTTACTCCTCCGAGTCGTGCGAGGCTCAGTGTTTGAGGATTTAGCAGTTCCTTCAGCCCTGCAGCGAGAAGGATGAGCATCCATCCTTTATAAGTCCGTCCCCGCTGAAGAAAGAGGTACCCGATTGCAGCAGCCTTTACGAGTCTATGGAACAAGATCTTCAGGTAGATTCCCGTCAGCGTATAAGTCCTTTTCGAGTCGGGAGTCGATTCTGGAAACTCTAACACATCGGTGTCCTTATTGTGAAGAAAGGGGTCCGGGTTGGAGATGGATTTCTGAACCATTCCTTTTAAAAAGAATTCTGGCGCAGCCCAATCCACCCCACTCCCCACCCCCCAACTCGGCTTTCAAGGTATAATATACATTCAGGAATGTTGAGCAAAAATGTAACTGAGCCCATGAGAGGGTCGGTTCTTGTCAATACCCCTCCATCAGGGTACAATAAGGGATTTTGACAGAAACATAATAGCTTCGGATCCATTCCTTTAAACATATGCATCATGAAAAATTACTTCGAGATGTCCCCGTCGCAGAGTGACCACTAGTCCTTACCGTTAAACATCTAGACAGTCAGCCTAGACCACTGGGATGCATGCTGGCACATTTCGATTCATTTCAGACTGAGTATGGTTTTGGCATTCATTATAGGGGCCCAGGACTAGGTAGTTTTAGACTGGTACTCCTTGACTTGTGCATAGCTCCATGACTTTATGTAGGATTGATATCTCCTATGTTTCTAAAGCTTCCTGCGAGGCTATAGTTCTAGCCTATCTTGCAGATTTTCAAGTAATCTCAGAATCAAAGAGGATGAATGTGCCAGGCAGGTTTTACCACCAACCAGATTTAGCCTGGATTATATCTCACTCGGAATTCTACTTGGCTTGGAATAAACTAGTGTTCTCAGACGAGCTCTTTCTGTCTCCCTGACGACAAACCCGTGGATTACGCAAGCGCTGCCTCAACAGCTCTGTTGCAGACTGTGGCGTCTTAGCCTTAACTTCCGTAAAACACCTTTTTGGGGAAGTTCGGATTAGCATTTCAGTGCAGCGACATGACGAGGCCCCAGGACCAGACAGTGGCTTTGCGGGTGGACAACTATTTCCGTCAGTAAAGAAAGATTTTCAGAAGACTTCCCCCAAGAACATCTCCATTTCCTTACCTGGAAAACAGATATGAAAAACCTCAAAAGGCCTATGTTTTGGAAGGCCCCCCTCGCTAACTTCTCCTATGGTATGGACAGGGTTTGCATTGGCCGGAGGGTCATGTGACTACGGCAGTTGCGAGGTAAAAAGCAAAGATCTTTGGATACGAACGTTAATGGAGCTCTTGGTTCCGTGGACACTCATTTCCCACTATTTCACGAGTCCAGGCGTGCGTGGTCTTATTCTTGATACCCAGAACTGGCGCTATCTGTTGTCATTGCAGATATCTTTCTCCCTTCGAGCCAATGAGAAAGGAAGATACATCTTTCTCAGGTAATCTACAAAGCTCTCTTTCTTCACGCTTGCCATCTTCAACGAATTAGGAATGCATGAGCAAACGCTGCGTTTAAATCAATATCCATGACAAAGGAAATGTCTCTCTGGAAAGATGCATTTAACTAACTGGATTGATGCAACTGAGGCGGTCCCTCAAGTGGATCTCGTCTTCGGCAGTGCAAATGCCTCGTAGCCAATCTATGTTTATCCGATGTGTTTTTCTCCAACACCTCAGGATTCTTGAGCTTAGATGTATGGATTTTCCTTGAGCACTTCAGCGGACAGAGTACGTATGTAGAGAACTTTTGATGGCTGATATGAGGAACATCCGCCTCTCTACTAAGAGACATTATGGAACTCTTCCAGTCTGTCTTTAAAGATTCTGATTCCTCAGTGATTTCCGAAAGTGTGAGTTTGGAAGTCTTCTTCTTTAGCCTTCTTTCACGATAAAGACAATCCTAGTAATACTACTCCCTCCTGATAGAGTTCCATTCAAGAGCCTATTTCACCGGACTTCGGCATAAATCTATCTGAACTTATAGTAAGCTTTTCTGATCTTTGTTTTGTGGGGAGACCATTCACTGATCCGGCACAGTTCAATTGGCAGCTACCGCAAAGGTCATAAATCAGCGGTTCCCAACCGATGGGCTGTTGTGAATCTCCTGCATGGCGGCCAGCAGGGTTATCATTGGTCCAATATATCGTCACGTCGGAATGACCGCGATAACTGATGATTCTGTATGACGTTTCACTGGTATACTGACGCGGTCGTTTTAGAGTGTTCATAGCATTCATTTCTTTTTTCCTTATTATGCTTTGTTTATTTAGAATAGATGAAAATGTACGCGTTTTACCTTTGGCAAACTAAAAGGCTGGCCACAGGTTCTTAAGATAAGTAATATTGGACTGTCACCTGAAAGAGGTTGGTATCCACTGCCCTAACTCTTCTACAACCTAAAAAGATTTTCTTCTGATAATTCAGCACCTTAAAGTCTTCTCAAGAAAAGTCTTGCTTGTAGCCATGGGCCGGTGAAGAAGGGTTAGTAAGATGATTACTCGCAATATCTAGATATATAAGAATTCTTCTTACATTATGGCATGAGCTGGGTTACGACCATAGATGCTTCAAAGATATAAAGAGAAGATGAGTAAGTTCTTAATGTCCAGAAGAGTCTTTCTCAGAGACAATACAGAGATCACCTGACGCCACCGAGGGAACATCTTTTTCCTGCTGGTCCAGAGAGCAAGATGTCTTTCTGAATTAAGAAAAGGACTGTTGGCCCAGCTCGGCCTGTATGCCGGAGTCCATTATGTTAAAAGGTCGACATTCGCTTCGGTATTCACCTCAGAAACCTCTCCTTGGAAGTCAACAAAAGAGTCCCGTGGCATTCTTGGAACGCACATCCCTCAGACGATGCATTAGTCAGGGCGTGGTTGACCCGAAACCTCACGTGGCGATGGGAATGCTACTTTCGGGATAGATGGATCAAATAGGTACAAACGGACATGCAGAAACTATGATCCATAACATTCAGAGTTCTCTCCACTGAATGTTCTTAGAGCTGTAGCCTTTCTTCGCGAGTCAGACTAATTTGCGCATTATTTTGCTCATGGATGATTCCTAGACTATCTAATTATATCTTTTTTTTATTTCAGTCATCTATTTATCTGGTACATTCGTTTATACATTGATGATACGCTCTCAAGACCGCGGCACACCTCCGACTTGGAGAGACATGTATATGTTGTAAAATGAGAAACTCTTTCACATGTGGTGGCTGGTTCTAGTGAGCCCCTGGCAGAGACTGTAAGGAGAGCTGGTGGAGGACGTCTTTGCTTATACAATGTCTCTGATTGGCCTGGGGTCGGGCCTAGAACAGGACGAGGATGCAGCATCCGCTAAATGGGTGGTTTAGCATTTGGCAGTTACCTCACCAGAGACCTTAGGGGTTAGACAGTCCTAGACCCGATGGTACTTAATGATTCTCTCTAGCTCGCGGGACAAAGAGATGATAGAATTTCTTGCAATCTGACATATTCGCAGATTTCTGTTTGCGCTACGACTTGTACACAACACATGATAGATACTTTCCTACTTACACAGTAGGTATTTCCTATCGAGTTGATGAACTGATTTCATTTCTGGGCACGAAGCTGCATATATTTGCATACTGATTACGAAAACCTTATTCTTTCGTAAGTGGTATGACTCAGTTTTGAAATAGTATAGATATAGTTATGACACAGTACAATTCAGATTTATAGCATATATATGTACAAAGGCATAGGCAAGTGTCATGGCGTACATCTTATTGCACATCGGTGATCTCATTGATATGATATACGCGGAAATACTGCAGACCAACAGCTTATTATGATCGGAACTCTGAATATTATGGCTTATGATTTCTCCATGTTAATAATAAGGTCGGTAGGATAGTTAAAGAAATGCCTTAATCCAATAGTGTGTTGTGGGAGCTTCATATACGGGATTGTTAACATACGGAACGATTTTTGCCAACTTGAGCGGTTGAAAGCAGTAACGTTTATACGTTTAAGAACAAACTTGATAAATACTTCTCTTCAAGTCCACGACATTCGTTATTTGTGCCTCCGTAGTCAAAATATCAATTTGTAGGTTCTCCTCTATGAATTATCTACATATCTTCTAACTTTTACCACACTATTCTCAAAGTTTTTTTGATATCTTCCACTACCACAGACAGCCTCGGAGAACCAAGTGCTCCGTTGCTCTTTGAATTCCTTTGTATTTCTTTGTATAACATAAAAGTATTAAATAAACACAAATGTTGAGGTATATATATTATGCATGGCACTGAGCTCATTAGCTTGCTGTCTAAGAACTTCTGTAACTCGAGTGAGCTGAAGAATGGGACTCTCAGGTTTTATGTATATTAATGAGCTTATCAAAAAAAATTTTAAGGGAAAAAAGTTATAAATCAAAAGTATTGAATGATAGGACTTTCGTATTTAGGAAGTGGGTTGTCTACGTCCCAGAGCTTCACATAGTGCATGTTGGATGTTATATACTTCGCATAGTGTATGTTGGATGTTATATATTTCACATAGTGTATGTTGGACGTTATATATTTCACATAGTGTATGTTGGACGTTGCATACTTCACCTAGTGTATGTTAGACGCTTTGTACTTCACATGGTGTATGTTAGGCGTTATATATTTCGCATATTTCATGTTGTACTTTATATACTTCGCATAGTGACTGTTGGACGTTATAATCTTCACAGAGTGTATGTTGGACGTTACATACTTCACACAGTGTATGTTGGACGCCACATATTTCCCATACTGCATGTTGGACGTCACATCGTGACCCGTGCTTTTATCCGTGTGTCTATTTATCTGTGGACGCATTCTTGTGAACATTCAGAACTCGTGAACAGTACATTATATAACTTCATACCTATCTACACCATAAACATTTCTTGCATGTCAACTGGGGAAAAAAATTGTAGGAGTCAAAAATCAATTAAGGAGATTTTAGCCTCAAAAGTGCATAAAAACAATTTCAGTGCTCGGACACTAGTTCGGAACGTGATGCCTCCAGCGGGTAATAATATATGAGAAGCATTTGACGAGACGCCAGGAATATGTCGAGTCTCTTAAAGCCACAGATGAGAGAACGGCTCTAAGTTATAAGTGTTTACTGATGGAAAGTTTAAATTCCTGGAAAAAAAAATATTCATGTCATGACAAATGTCATGGCATGCAAATTTTTGTTAATTAAAGAATTTTTTTGATTTTTTTTCTATTTTTTTACCTTTTTGTTTTTATATTTTTTAGTTTTTTTATTTTTTATTTTCTTATTTTTCTTATTCTTTTTATATTTTTTCTGGCGATTTTTTTTCTTGTGAATTTTGTTCACGTTTCCAAATTCCTTCCAACCTCGATAAAGACTTCGTCCGTAGCGAGAACATTCACCAGTTCTCCATGGAAATATCTTCCCTCGTTTATGCAATTAGTCTCCATCATCTTTCACAGCAGTTCAGCTCGTCTACTAAAGTCGATTAGCATGATCACAGTCATGAAGGAACGTCATGTCGAAAGTCCAGCAGGAACGGAGCCGAAAGCTGAGAGCAAGTTTTATGGTGCAGAATTCGTAACGAGAGTTGGTTAATAACTTAAATTCTTTTTTTTTTTTCCCTCCCCTTTTTCCACTCTCCAGACCCGAGGAACTGTATTACCTCAATCCTCACTCGTAATTCAACGACGGAATCAAATCACCTCTGTGGTGAAATCAGGAAGAGAGTCTCTCTCTCTATCTCTCTTCTCATATGCAGCTGAGGGTCTCTCTCTCTCTCTCTCTCTCTCTCTCTCTCTCTCTCTCTCTCTCTCTTTGTAAAGCGTGTTACGATCTTTAGCACCAAAGTTGTCTGGCCGAAGGTGTGTGAAAGATATTGCAGTTAAAAAGAAAAAAGTTTCCAACGGGTACGTGCCATGATTTTTGTCTCGATGACTTTAATGAAAGAAGGAAGAAGAGAAGAATAGAGAAAAGAAATAAGAAGAGAGAGAGAGAGAGAGAGAGAGAGAGAGAGAGAGAGAGAGAGAGAGAGAGAGAGAGAGAGAAAGAAGACGAGAGGAGAAACGTCAGTAATATAAGACCTGACAAGAAAGGTGTATTTCAAACTGACGCTGAGCAGGTCAAGGACACCATATACCTTAAGACCAGAGCGGCATCATGTACTCACGTTCATGGAGTACGAGTGAACCAGACGGCACTCGAGACTGGTTCATCTACATTTGCCGGTAATCACAGATGAAACTGTGTTCTTTCCACCTTTTGAGAACGAGAGATTTGAAACGCCGACCGAAGTCGTTGTGAATCCGCTCAAAGATTTACATTTGAGTGATACTGTCTCGAGAATGGATCACGCATCAGCTCTACGAAGCGAAACATGAATAAGCTCTGTGAAGCGAAGCATGATTCATAAGCAAGTCTCGTTAAGACTGTGGGAATATCCATCGAACTATTGATAATGTAAAGAGCATTCAAGTTCAGTGCATAAGTTAGTTATAAACCTAACCGTAACTTAACTTTGCTTAGAGACATACGCAGGGGTGAGCGAATCATCAGGTAATCCTGTTGCTTCCAGCATCCAAAATCACAAGTCCAATAAAAGATGGCAATATATTCCATGCATGTCAACAGCCCCCAGTGATTTTTCACTGTTCCAGTGCTCTGCTTTGGCTGATGATCAGGTGTTATATCTGAATGGCGGAGGAGAGAAGTCTAACCTAAAGCGAAGAGTGGAAAAAAAAAAAAGACATATATCAAAGCTCGGTAGAAATGACTTTCAGGATTTCGGATCAAAATTTTCGAACGTGATTTTAGTTCAAAGGATCTTTCAATTATCAATGTACTTGATTTGTATGATGTTAATCACGGTATATTCATAGTCTATGCTTTACCTGAAAAGAAAAAGAAAAAACTTTTTCTATATGGCTTTCGAACAGCAATTAGATATTAATCAAAGCGATTATTCTCAAAAGCACACATAAAAAAAGAAAAAAAATACTTCAATTACTCGGACACAGCTTCGGTCCCTGATTCACTGGAAATGACGAAACGCCAGGAGGAGAGCTGTCGAACGAATCCCATGAAGCTGTAGATGAGAGAATGTTTCATTTCGTCGACACAGTTCCGAAAACGTAAATGAAACATCGGCTACCAAATCCATGGAAAATGAGACCGAAAGGTTTTATTTATAGAACCCTTGGGACTATGATTCTTTACGTATCCCAACAGAATTTTGTCGTTGGTTCGAACAAGCCGTTCACTATCAGTTCGTAGTGTGAGATGCTCTTTGTAGCCAGAGAGAAATAAAGCGGCGGGGATTAAACAAACACGGCTTGGAAAATACGTCTGTTTACAGTTTTACTTTGCTGCTACTTTTGCCCTGAGCATGGCAGTCCTGAAAACAACTTTTACCACACTATCCTGTGAGTTTCTGATATCTTCCACCTTCTCAAATAGCCTCGAATGGACACAGTGGTCTTTTTGCTCTTTGTATTCACTTATATATATATATATATATATATATATATTCTTTTTTCTTATACATA
>JAYMFT010025135.1:0-16254 GCA_038088735.1 Panulirus argus
TATATATATATATATATATATATATATATATATATATATATATATTAAAAAAAGAAGTCAGAAACCTTTTAGTTGTCTTTCTAACTCCCAAATGTCCAGTCAAACAAGAACCATGGGATAGAGCAATAACTTGTACCCTATATTTCTTTGGAATAAGAATCTGCTTTCTTACCTCCCTATGACCAAATGCTGGAACACAAGCAGGCCTCCACTTTCTCATTAACACACCACTGTACATAAAATCCACCTGATACATCACACTCATTCCCATATCTAGCAGCTTCACTCCAACATTCTTTCAAACTCTCATAACTCTTCTGTAACTTTATGAACTCCTCCCTGTCCACAACCAAATCTGGAAGTACATCAATTTTCAATTTCGAAGAGCACTTCTGATTTTCCAATTCCACTGTATCTCTGTTTACAGACTCCTCTTCATCAAATATATAACCTAAATCATATTCAAGTTCTCCTCCTCTCTTTTTCATTCCCCTGGTTACAACACAAGCTGGGTAAATAATTTCACTGTGCTGTACTTCATCATCTTTTGAGGTATTCTCCACATTTTTATCCATCATATGATTCACCTCTACAGTAGCCTCTACATCAAATATATGTTCATTCATGATAGGCTCTGGGACTAATTTGTCACATGCCAATTCATTTCCCAATAGCATGTGTATTCCAGATACATAAAGTTCTTCATAAATCTCAACTTTTACCCTGACTCTCACAAATTCACTCTCAAGATTCGCATTATGTAATGGGACAGTCATTCCTGATCCTAACCCTCTTACACTTACTTTTTCACCAGAGAAAGACTCTTCCATCCACTCTAATACATCTTTCAGAATTAGACTCTAATCTGCTCCAGTATCTCTCAATATCAATTTTTTTCTCAGGACAACCTTTAATCCCAACCTTTCATTCAATATTTCTCAAAATTTATAGGTTTTGGTTTACTCAAATGGCACTCATTTCCTCTTACATCACAAATATCCTGGATCTTTCTCCAAGCAACAGTTAATGCTGCTGACTTTGGGGTATTTTGACACTGATATTTAGCATAACCTATTTCTCCACATCCCATTCATTTCATTGGTGGTCTATCCTGTCTACTAACTTAAGGGTTTTGACAGATTTGAGGTCTTGGATAACCATATGGTGTTTGTCTTTGGTATCTATTTCCTACAATATTTTGTGACACAGAGTTAGGTGGACCTTCCATAAATAAATGTGGGCTAAGTTGTTTAACACTGAATAGTTTCCTTCTTTATAATGTTTGTCATAATTATGCCTGTTCCTCTGCCTTACTACACTTTGTTTATGTGACACCTCTCCCTTATACATTTTGTGTGCCACTTCTAACTGGTCAGCCATCCTGGCCACATCCATCACATTCTTCACTTTACTCTTACTTATTTCATTACTTATTTCAGGGTATACAAAACTTTTGAATTGTTCCAACATATTAATCGTCTTATTTCATTTCATTTCAGCATTTTCAAACATACACCATCTGTCAAATCTCATTGTACACTCACATGCTACTTCAAGATAATTTTTACCACTTGATTTTTTAATGTCCCTAAACCTCCTCCTGTATACTTCTGCATCCATTTCCACCATTTTCAACACTGCTTCTTTACCACTTATAATCTACTGATTCCATCATACTCAGACATACATATGCTTCTCTAACCTTACCCTTAAATTTATTCTGCACCAACATAGCCCAGTCACTTTCATCCCATTCTTTAATAGTTGCCATTATTTCAAACTGAATAAAGAAGGCCTCAGCTTCTTCTATAAACTCAGGTAATGGACTTTTACTCTCTCATCTTTATCTCCAATTCCTCTTCTTGCACCTATTCTCTCATCAATTTCTAATTTCCTAAGTCTTACCTCTTTTTCTGCCTCTGCCTGTATTCTTTGTTTTTCTGCCTCTAAGTGTAATTTCTTAAGTACAAAGTCTAACCTCAATTTCTCATTGCCACTTTTTCACTCATCTTCACCACACCATCACCACTATTTTCAACATCTTCAGATTTCTCCAATATTGCTAAGGACTTTAATTCATCAATTAATTCTTTCTGCATGTCACTTCTGATGTAAGACCTCAGAGAAACTCCATACAGAATTGCCACCTGGCTTAATTCATCTTTACTGCATTAGTACAGGAAGTGTACATTCTGGGTTTCCCTGAACTTGTTCACGTTTATCAGACACGTTTTACACTTACTTGTATGCTGAATCTTCACCAGTACATCAAACAAAAGCAGAGTAGAGTACTAACCCACCACTTCGGTACCACTTGGTTACACTAGACAGTCAGATTCCTGGGTCCCTCTCCCAGTACTTGGTCTGCAGTCATCTTGGACAGTTGGTTTTTAGGCATCCCCTAGAGAATTGATTTTCGAGATCCCGGACGGGCCCCCACGTTACGATCAAATCCTTTCCTTTCATAGATGTATAATCAGCCAATAGGCCCATTACAGCAAAGATCTGAAATAAAGGCTTCTGTTAACAAAGAGATATAAGCTAGACACAGATTCCCTTTACCATCTGGATAACATTTCCTGACAACTGACGGCCGCCTGATATTGTCTCCTTTCTAATCAGTACTGGTTTGCATACGAAACACTTGTATATAAAAAGTATAAAATACATTTACAGTATTAAATTAAACATGTGCTCTCTAAATCATTTATCTCTACAATTTTCTCCGAATACGATATTATTCTTCTATTTCTTTCCTTTTGTCAGTCGTATGCAATTATACTGACCTCAGTTTAACAATATAATTCCTTGAAATCACTAAGTTGAATACAAATAGCATAATTTTACCAGATAAGCATTTTACAAACATTTAAATCCCAAGGCTGTAGTCAGACAGAGAGAATCAAAACATTCGTTCCAATATTCCTTTCATCGTTGTATGCAAGTAATTTCTATAATTTTTGTCTTATTCTTTATACACATTTTAGTCTCCTGCAGTTCATATAAAAATATACATACTGTTAATTCATACACAATCAAATAAGCAGTATTTCTAATTTCAACATACAGCATTAAATGTTTTAAAAGATTTTGGATTACAGAGAAAACTGAAAGCAAAAAAATATAAGATGGGTAACTGAAACAATTATTGGGAAAGAGACAAAATGCATGTAACAATAGCACCACTTACTTATTAGTTCATTTGCTTTTGCCTTTGGATCTGGGTGAACATTACTTTTTGTTCTAACTCCACATGCCTTATTCACACTATTCCAAACCTGAGCTAAAGATATTGTTGGGCATTATCTGTCAAAAAATTACTCCAGTACTTACTTCTGGCTTTCTCTTTAATTTCTGTTGTGTACTCTGAAACTTCACATAAAATTTCTCTATTTCTTTTATTGCTCGGATATTAACTCTCTTTACTATGGCATTTCCTTAGTAACTTATTCCAACCCCCTAACTACCTTATCATTATAGTATCGAGGCTTAGTTCTTTTAATATATTCAACATTTTTCTTTGGCTTATCCAATATCGTATCAGTTACTTTTTAACAGATCATTATAAAAAATATTTTCATCTTTAATGCCAAGCGTTTTGTACCCTGCATACCACTCAATAACTTTTGTAATAAGTGGACCCGTTCCCCTTCCTTAATTGAAACCCTTTTTTACCATTAATATAAGTCATTTTGTTCAATTGTAGCTTTACCGTAGTCGCAAAATGGTCACTTAAGAGCGTCTCCACAACAACTGAATCAGAATGAACCTCTAACATATTACAAAGTACTGCATAATCTAGCCTTATCCCGGTAACATGCGTCGGTGTCCCAGTTCCAGTGACCTTGCCATCTTCCATGGAGTCCAGAAGCCTATTCAACACCCTACCGTTATAACGTTGTGACTATCTACTTCCAAGATCATTATGCCGAGCATTCAGATCACCAAGTAGCAAGCAACAGTCAACAAAAATATCTGGCTAATCCTCAACTGCTAGGGAATCAGCATACACATATCCACTAAGAATAAACAGTGTAGTGTAATTTATTCTAACATATGAAAATTCAGTGCCATTCACTTTCAAAGTAGAAGGGAAAGAAGCTGCAATATTATCTTTGACATAAGTCGTTAGATCTCGACAATTTTCAGTCAGATTCGCTGGTAATTCAAAACTTTGTTAGCCCCTCAGCTGTAAAGATATTCCATTCAGCCTAACCTCTTGTAAAGCTATAACATCAATATTACTAGAATGGACATATGTATGAAGATCCGTTAATCTTTTGTTCAGGCTATTTACATTCCAGGATATTATACTGACATTATCCATTTGGACATATTTTCCTTTTCATATTCTTCACTGAAATAGCAATATCCTCTTTAATTTCACCCCTTGGAATAACAAAATGTTCTAACATAGAGTCCAGAATACTTGTTACATCGCCAACAATCTCTTTTGCAAGAAGAATATTATCATCCACCATATTCTCTTTTGAACTTTGTTCAGAATTACTATCATTAGTATCATCAAAAACACTGTCCAAGACCCTTCCGGTTACCTTTGAACTGTATTAACAGAAATATCAGCAACATCACTTTGTTGCACAAGAGTCACTAAGTACTTCTGTATATTAACCATATCTTGCTTAAGCTCATTAATCTCCTTCCGGAGTTCTGTTTGTATTTTTACCTCTGTTGTATTGTTCCCTTTATCTATGTTCTTCTGATCATGATTATTCAGTTCCATACGTTTTTCCCGTATATTCTCAGTACTTGCCGTTCCAGCAACAGCCCTCGCTTTATCCACTTGACCACTAGACTGACTTGATTAGAAATGATCAACTTTCGGTTTCTTAGGGCAGACGCGCGCATTGGCATTATGAGCTCCTCAACAATTACAACATTTTGGTGTAATTTTCTTCTTTGCTTTAATTTCATCTCCGCGCACTGTAGAGTCATGGGCTTTCCCATAGAATCTACAACGGGGATTATTAAAACACTTGCAGGCCATGTGTCCCCACCTACAACATCTAGAACATTGCACTGGTACTGAACCCTGAATTAACGCAATTAGCTGCAGCTTGGCTACTAGTTCACCATTATATTTGATGACTCTTTTAGCCCACACAAATTTGTCATCAAGCAACACATCTTCAGGATCAAGGTTGACAGGATAATAGAAAAGAATTATCTTAGTACATTTCTCAAAGGTGTTCACGGGTTCTTCCTTCACTACATTCTCAAAACCTACAGTACTTAAATATCGAGCTGTTTCCTTATCCTTTACAGCAATAGATGAGATATGTTTGCCTTGAAAAAGTACTTCAAACTTTTGATGTTGTTTACAAAGTCAAACAATCCTTTCTATTGTGAGGATCTGCATTTAGCGCACTGATATTGGAGGCTCGGTGGCTATCCGCAGGAGCACGCGAGTCTACGGGCATTGTGGACGAAAGGCCATTTCAAGAGGCCAGCACGTTCACAAGGAAGTGATTCTGCTGGGTTTTTGCAGGTATGTCAAGGCTGTCGGTGTTAACTAGGTGATGCAGGAAGGATGTAAGTTGTGCTAATGTGCTAATAAAGTAAGGAAGTCTGTTAGTTATGGAAGTTTCTGAGGAGCTCGTGTGGGAAGACGTATGGCGACTGCGTTGACCTTGAGTCGGCGCTGTGAGCGAGCCTCTAGTATCACCCTCTCAGTTCGACCGGCCTGTGCTATATGCCGTATTGACTATTAACATCAGTGGGTGCCCGTTGGTACGGAAGGGCTAGAGATTGGTGTATGTCCACGGCGCCAGGTGATCGCGAGAAAACTACACATGCTTGGCTGGATGGCAAGACTATCGCCGCTGGTGCAGCTAAGTGCTCGGTGTGACAACTCCGTATGTGGGAGTTGTTAGCATGCCTTGTTCGGAAGAGGTACCCTGGGTGGACCAAGTCACAAGACTCGGGTAGTCTCGTAT
This sequence comes from Panulirus argus, assembly GCA_038088735.1. Taxonomy (NCBI): domain Eukaryota; kingdom Metazoa; phylum Arthropoda; class Malacostraca; order Decapoda; family Palinuridae; genus Panulirus; species Panulirus argus. The sequence continues at coordinate 5,958 of JAYMFT010025135.1, forward strand.
GGTAATCAGATTGTGAGTGGTGTGATCCGAGTGGGGAGAAGCCTTGTAGGTGCTGGGTTGGGAGAAAACCCAGGCAGTTTTGTGCTTGAATAAGTACATGTTGGTATTACTGACCCATGTACTGTAGGTAAATATAGTTGTGAGCAGTTGTGGTAGTGTTTCTATTTCGAGTTAATTTCTATATTGTATGTAAATAGCTTCTGTGAAGAGCTAAGTGTTTCTGTTTGGAGTTAATTTCTTTATGTAAATATCTTCTGTGAGCAGGAAGTTTTTTGTATGGAGAAACTTCTTACTGTAGGATTAGCGATAACTGTAAATTAAAATTTTGTAAACCCTACCAATTGTTTTTACACCCCAACAGATTCTCAGTATTGAGTGCTAAAAGGTGAGCCCTAAGAGCGAGGAGGGCAGCTCATTACACACACACACACACATATATATATATATATATATATATATATATACCCACAGAATTATTAACATGTAAAATTATATACGGGGAGTAGGAAACAAAAGTAAAACATTGTACTGGCTATCAAAACCAAGAATTGTCAGGATTCTTATACAACTATAAACAGATCTTGTATTCAAGGAGAATATACTCGTTGACAATATAACCCCTTTAGTTATGCAATGCTGTTTCATGACATAGCAGAAATATGGTATCTTTCTTGAATAAAATCAAAACATCATCAAACTTATATTACAATAGTAATTAATATATCATATTCTCATCAAATAATTGATGACTTTTTTGTACTTAACTGCCTCTCACCCTCCTTTATGTTCAGGCCCTTCTATCTTCAAACCTCTCACTCAAATCCTTCCATCTCCCTAATCTCCTTCCCCCTTATTCACTTAGCTTGAGCACATCCTTGTACTCTCTCTCAATCATACTCTGATTATTACTACATCTTTCTCTTACACTGTCATTCCTTACATGATCAACCTTCCTCTAAGTATTTCTCATAAATTCCTCAGAGTAAACACCTGATCTAAGCATTCTCAGACTCTCCTGAAGCCACAATGATTCTTTCATCAATGATCTGTGCATGCCATCACTCTCTCGATCAACACTCCCATACATCTTAACAAAAATACTCAACAGATTTATGCATCTGTAATTCAGACATTAATTTTTGTCCTCTTTGCCGTTATTCTCATGCCTTACAGATATCAATGATCCTAACAAATCTACAGTACTGTCACCCTTCTTGAGAAACTCGTCTACAATTCCATCTACTCCTGCAGCTTTGACATACAAGGTCTATTATACCTCCTCACGAGTTACATTACTATTCACCATGACTATCACTCCACATGGCACCTTGTCCCAAACACACATAATCCATCTCCCTGTTACCAAACACATTCAGCAGTCCTTCAAACACTCACTCCCTCTTTTTCACATATTTACCTATTACAACTTTCCCATCTGCTCTCCTCACTGTCATCCCCAGTAGTTCACTTTTTCTCCTAACATTATTCATCTCCTTCCAAAAAAATGTCTTAATCTCTCTTAATTTCACTGATACTTTCTTACTCCATCTCTCATATACCCTCTCTTTCATCTCATAACTTTCTCTTGACTCTCTCTCTCTCTCTCTCTCCTCCCCTGGTTGGAAGCTCTAGCCATGGACAAAAGTCCACATCAAGGCAGGCCTTAATTGAAATATAGAGAGGATAATGAGAGTGAAAAAGAAGAGACAAGGGAAGGACTTTCAATACACCTTTTTCTCCTTCACAAGAAACTCAACTTTCTTATTACACCATTCACTACCCTTTCTCATATCCCAACTTCTACATGCCACACATTTTACACACACTTAAGCACTACTTCCCTAAATACCTTCCATTTTCCTTCTTTCATTTATTCCCTCTTTAATTCTTCTCTGTTTCTCTTGGTATCTCTATACACAGTCCACTTTTCCATGCTCAATCTCTTACACCACTTTTCAAACACATCATTTCCCCGTGTTCTCAAACTTGATACAAACTTTCATTGTTGCCTCTACTAATAAATGACCAGGCATTCTACCTGCAACCTCTCATCACATTCACATCCAATAACCTTTCTTTGTATGCTTGTCAATTAGCACATAATCTTATACTGCCTGTTGATCCCCAAACCATTCATCCACAAAGCTTTAATTTTTTAACCATATTTTCCCAATCATCACATAAAATGATCAGAGTTTCCCAATTTTCATTTACACCAATCCAATTTCCACCAACTATAAACTTAATTGCCCCTTCACCCAAACTTTCATTCATATAAACCATAACCATCATTGTTAAATGCAAGATCCTGTACTGAATTTCTAACCATGATACTGCCCATTTATCCATCACAGTAGAAGATGCCCCACTTATCACAAAATCAATTTCCTATAAGAAATATCAATTTCTCATTCTTTAATTGCTCAGAGGTCGTACCTTCCATAAAATGGGATGATTAGGTGACAATGTTCTTTATTAACACTTTTTATCACATGGTACTTGTGGGAAAACCAATCACACACATTACACCTAAGGACAAATAACAATAAATATGCATGGACTCCTATTCACATAGTTCTATTGACCCACTGACTGCACCTATTCTAGGTACTTAGTGTACCCTCAGTGCAGCAACTGTTAATAAATTCAATTTTTTTTTTTTTTTTTCCCATAAAAGCTTTAAAGTTCTAAGAAAAAATAAATATCAGTTACTAATTAAATCTAACTTTATGTTGGTCATCACTTCACATTTAACTGACCTTAACCATAAAACTACAAGGAAACACGTTTTGTGCTGTTACATGGGTGCTTTCATGTGAACAGAAGCTGGCACAGTTTGCCAAGTCTCGAGTGCCAAGAACCTCGAGACGAGTTCTCTGGTTCATTCCCCATCCCTAAAACTCTATAAAGCAGCAGCAAACTGCTAATTGGTTAACACCAGTAACCTAAAAAATGCTCCACAAAAAAAACTGAAAATCTTTAGGGGACATTATCAGAAATTCAGAGGGGGAAACTCAACTTTGTCATTTACAGAGGAATCCCTTCAAGTTGAAAATTTTGACATCAATTTCTCATCATTCATGGGAGTGGAATGAGGTTAACCGGAACCTGAATGAGCTAATTTTCAGGAAAAAAAGACACATGAGCTTCAAAATTTGTAGGCTTACTGACCAAAAGAAAACCTAGAACAGCAAAAATCTATCCTGGCGCTTCAATAAAAAGGACAGAATCGTCCAATATCAAAATAAGTGACCGCTGCATCTGAAACGTGGCATTCATTACCAAATACCTAAAGAAACGTGAAGAAACAGGCATACAGCAGTCTTTCCGTCTTAGATCTACTTACTTTTATAAGCAGATGTTTTTTAGTACGAGCTTTAGAAAAGTAAACTGGGAAGACGAATGAAGCAAGCCTACAGTCCTGCTTTAAACTAAAAATTGCAACCTAATCTTCAAACACTGAATGACTGTCCAGAGAAACTAAAGAGCTGAAATCTCAAAAACTTATCAGTAAGTTAAGAATCTTTTATAGATTTATGAGGTTGTACTTCTCTAATCCAATGCTCTGAGGTGCGACAACTCCCATGCTCTGCCACATTTTTAATCTGCCGTCATTATTTTGTGGATCTGCCACCAGTGGACGTTGTTAGCAAGTTAGCAGCAATAAGGCACCAAAATCTGTTTACACTGCAGCCAAGCTAATAAACAGTTCTATTAATTTCTTATATTTAGCCGTACTTTAGCCCTTCAGGATTTCATCCAAGAGACCAAGAGCATCCACACTATAGGGTAGTGCCCGGCGGGCGGGCACGAGTGTTAAGTCCATCATCAGACACTTTGTGGCAACTTTGACAGGCAAATCATTGTATTGCCCCTGCCTGTGGTTCAACGAAATCACACTGCCTGGTGGTCTGACACTGGGTCTGGAGCAACGGCGCTGACAGCCACAAAAAGTCACCACTCTTTACACCATATAGTTTCCTGCATTGTTCTTTTTTATGCCCACAGCAATCAGTATGCTACACAGCACTATTTCTTTCCTTTCAACTTCACTGCACTTGTGGCTTGCCGACCACCTGCCTACTGTACGACTTGACCGCCCAACCACCTCAACAGTGTGAACAAAAACACAGGCATGTAAAACACTCTTCAAACAATGAGGCCACAACCCGCTGATAGTGTGGACGTGGCTGAACTCTGTTGACCTCGATCCAAAGTGTAAAATATTTTTTATTTTATATAATTTTTCAGCACACCACAAAGCACAACCTTGTTTGGAAGCATTATTGTTTGTATTATTTTGTGCTTTAAGCTCTGTTCTACCTTTAATAACCCAGCAATATGTATGTGGAATGAGCTGGCAAGACTAGGGGTTTGGCATATGTTTACACAGGTTCCTTTAGGGGTCAATGTCTGTTTTCCGGCATTTCCTGAGGTCCGGCAGTGGTCAGGTCCCAAGCTTGATGGATTACAGAAGTTCAATCTGTATTTGACAAATGATGTTTCACATTTCCATATGTTGTGGCTCCAGAGACACTGAATTTTCTGCCAATTTTGAAAAATTAGTTCCTCTTGTACCTTTGATTATTGACACCTAAACTACATAAAACAATATATACATCTTTTTTATATTTGTCCACTGCTTCCAGTGTCACTGAAGAAGCACCAAGAACAGACAAAAAAAGACCACAATCTTTCATGTCCATTCTCCAGCTGTCATCTGTAATGCACCAAGTTACATAACATTTACAAGTTACATAACATTTATTTGCTAAATATGAGCAATATAAAAAATAACAGTACATTCAGCTCTACGACAAGGACTTTCTAATTAAGATAATATATTCATGGCAAAGAAATATACTAGTTCTGTATGTAACATAAGTACTGCTACTGCTGCTTCCTGATACCAGGCACCTCTTAGTTTAGACCAATGTAGCAATGCTTGGTGCAAGTGACTAGGCTGTGACAACTTCGAGCATTGATTTCACTTAAGTGGAAAATGAAGTATTGACCAGTCCATGTTCATTACAGAAAAGAGCTGTTAGACTATACTTTGCCACAGAGTTCAAAGAAGTTCCTTGATTTTGCCAGAGAACAACAGGGTGATACTGCAGCCCACAAAGGTCTTTTTGTCCTCCAACTGGCAGCTGAACTTCCTGTACATAACACCTTGTGCTTGTATTAAATTCATTGCTTTTACAACCACATCCATTTTCGATGTTTTAATACAAAACACTTGGTGTAAAATGCAATGCAATACACACCTAATCAATTTTCCTTTAATGCTGTGTCCAACTCCAGATTTTCTACCTACTATTTGTGGTGCTCTACCTACATTTGTAGGTTGACTTCCTGGTTGTGCCTAGTTTTTACAGAGTTCCCACTAAACTGTTGAAGGTGCAGTCACCTATTGTTGTGTCTTTTACGGGAACCACGTCCACAAACTCTTCTGCTATGTGCATATATTCATCAATACCCTTAAATGAAAACTGCAAGCTATTTCACATCAGTTACATCCATACTTTCATCAAAAAATGAAAGTTGGGGTCAGAGATTATCATAAACTTTAGGGAGGATAAAAAGATGTTTTGGAAGGAGGTAAATAATGTGAGAAAGACAAAGAGAACAAATGGGGACATTGGTGAAGGGAGTAAAAGGGGAAGTGATACCAGGTAGAGATGGAGTGAGGAGATGGAATGAGTATTTTGAAGGATAGTTAAATGTGTTATATGATAGAGTGGCAGATGAAGGGTGTTTAGTCTGGGGTGGTATGCAATGTGAGAGAGTCAGGGAGAGTGGTTTGGTGAAAGGAGAATAGGTGGTGAAAGCCATGCGGAAGGATGAAATCAGGCAAGGCAGTGGAATTGGATGGTATTGCAATTGAATCTGTTAAGAAAAGGGGGTGACCGTGTTGTTCATTGGTTGGTAAGGACATTCAATGCATGTATGGATCATGGTGAAGTGCTAGAGAAATGGAGGAATGCATGTATAGTGCCTCTGTATAAAGGCAAAAGGGATAAAGGTGAGTGTCCAGATTACAGAGGCATAAGTTTGTCGAGTATACCTGGAAAACTACATGGAAGGGTATTGATTGAAAGGGTGAAGGTATGTACAGAACATCATATTGGGGAGGAGCAGTGTGGTTTCAAAAATGATAGAGGATCTGTGAATTAAGTGTTTGTTTTGAAGAATGTGCAAGAAATACTTAGAAAAACAGATCGATTTGTTTGTATGTGGCATTTATGGATCTGGAAATGGCACATGATAGGGTTGATTGAAACGCTTTGTGGAAGGTATTAAAAATCTTTGGTGTGGGAGGTAAGCTGCTAGAAGCAGCAAGAAGTTTTCATCTATGGTGTAAGGCACCTGAACGAGTAGGAAGAAAGTTGATTGGTTCCCATTGAAGGTCAGTCTGCGGCAAGGGTGTGTGATGTTCCCATGATTGTTTGATTGTTTAATTTGTTTATGGATAGGGAGGTTAAGGAGGTAAATGTAAGAGTTTTGGAGAGAGGAGGGCAAGTATCATAATGTATCCACTATTTGTACACATCCTGTAGCTTAGCTTTCCATTCACTTGCACAAAGAAATATGAATTTCTCAACTTTTCTTGAACCATGATATTGTTAAATATTTCTTTTTTGATACTATAATTAAGGACTCTTAAATCGCATTACAAAAAGTACATGGTTTCAGATCTAAATCTATCTCTCTATATCTCTGACACCACATTTCCTCTGGAAACTCGATAAAGAGGTTGGCCATGGCAAAAGAGTTCATATTTATCACACAGAAACAATCTTAAAACTCCAAATGTGTAGCTGTGGGTGATTGATACTGCCACTGTTTGTTAATAGAGTCAGACCAGCACATGTATTATACACATTTGGTAACAAAGTGCAGCAACTGCAGATCCACCCTAGCTCATGGGTGCAGATCCCTGAAAGGAGTATGCATCATATTCATTACTTAATTCTAATTTCTTCTGGTTGGGCAAATCATTCCTTATCAAATCAGTCTTTCAAAAAGGTTAGTATTTTCATAACATGCCACTCTAAGATAATCCAGATATTTTTTGTTCATGCATATGAACATATATTTACTGTCAACTGGGTGCAAATCACATGCTCTAAGAGAGCGGCCACATCCAGCCCTCATGGGCTGCCAGTGGTTTACAGGCAGGACGAATGAGTTTGGTGGGCTACATTTGGCCCATAAGCCATTTGTTTGACACCCTTGCCTTGTAGCATCATGCAGAGATATGCAGGGACTGGTGTTAAGTGGTAGTCCAGCATGAGCCATTCAGCAGCAAAATGGGACAGGGTAGTAAGGATATGAATGACCTTACTAATTTTAAGCTTGATGCAGGAAAATAAGAAGAGAGGATAGTAAAGAAATTTCATTATGAACTGAATTTACAGTACTACAATAAACTGGATGAGGCCGTAATTTATCACAATATTCTCTAATGCAATACAAAAGCATATTCTGCAGTCCTATTGAAACTGCAATTTCATAAGTTATGACAGCAACCAATGCTCAACATATGATGCGTGCAACACCAAGGCCTAAAACATCAACATCAGAAGAACGAAGACCAGTTAACAGCTTGTGGACTTCCCCTGCAACTTCTGTGCAAGGGAGGGGATTTCTCTTGATGCTTCCTGGTGCAAGAGGAGAGGGGCAGCAAGTTTCTGTTTTTTCAAGAGGTGGTAGGTGTTGACATTTCTGAAGAGGATATTTTGAGTGGCATGTGATTTGTTGTGAAGGAAGGTTAAAAATTTCATATCAAAGTCCTTTGTAATTTCTCTTTGAGAAATCACATGCATAGAAAATATATCTGCCTTTTTGTGACATGTTAAGATACCATGAAGATATCTACAACTTTTTAATACTGCAGGAACTACACAGTACTATCATTTGTAGACCCCTAATTTCCCCATTTCTTGACCATTATCCCAACAGCTTGCCCTCCTATTTCTCCAACTTCCTTGTCAACTATTCTCAACATAAATAGTAAAATAAATCTGCATATGGCCTTGGTCTATATGTTCCCATGCCTCACTTTAATGTATTTTTCAGGGAAGGCAGAGAACACGTCCACTGCAACATTGTATATATCTACACTAACAATTATACAGCGTCAGATATTTTTTTATGCAATTGGTAATACATCTTGTGTATATAATCAGTATATAAAGTCAGCTACAAAACTCTAAAGAAAACTGTACAAAAAAATAATCTGCCTCTGCAGACATATACACAGAAAATCTCTTAGTCATTACTGAGGCAGCTCACTATAACATGTAAATGGTCACTGGTCTTAGTAACACCTTGAAGGAACCCAATACATTACAAAAATTCAAGATGCAAAACTGATTCAGATTATAAGAACTGAATACTCACTGAGTCAGAGATTTAAGGATTCTTATGATTCATGTTAGAGTGTTTATCTGTGATTTTTTAACATCAACTTGTATTATCTAAAAGTAAAGATGCATATTTTATGTCTTGTAAAATAAATGGATGATTGCAATTTGCTGTCTCTCAAGGTGCTCTCCAAGATGATGTCTACAATTCTGGGGTAGAGTTAAACCTTGTTAATAATACATATTTGTGCCAGGTACACAAATAATGATTCTGTGATTAAATGAACTAGTATCTTGAAAATGAACACCATAGTGAAAACCATTACATATGCTTTATTAACAATGCTAAACTTTACACATAAAATGGGCTGGTAAGGATATAAATGTAGGTTTTTTAATATACCATATCAATAAATATCATAGGCCTCAGAAGGAAAATCGTTCTTGATACGACATTCCATAACTCCAGCATAATCTTTGTGATGGGCTGTATAGATTAAGGGATAGCAGTTTCAGTTTTATGTATGTGAGAGCTGTTCACATAAGTATACAAATCCCACTTTCTTGAACAGGGTCACTGCCTCTGATACCAACTCTCAAATAAGCATGAGAGGGAAGACTCAAAATGTCTAGGCAGTGAGAATTTCATGAAACTTAAACACTTGTTTAAAGGCTGAAGAGAAAGAAAATAATTCTATAAAAAATATACATTCATATATATATATATATATATATATATATATACACACACATATTTTTTCTTGTTACAACTACTTTGCTGTAACACATTAAGTGATATACAAATCATTTGCTCTTTACTTTGTAAAGTTCATTCTATCTAACCTAAAGTTTTCTTAATCCACAAACACTTCTGATGTTTCCATCACATGGTTAGGCACTACTGAAACAAGATTTCAAACTTTTGTAACATTACTTCAGGAGCCCATTATAGATTTTATAATTGATGGGCAAGAAAAGAGAATTGATAAGCATGTCTTTTCTCATGTTCAAGGTAACTTGAAATAATGAGAATTAAAATGTTAATTCCACCACAATATGGCACATATACAGTCGAGAAACTAGTAAATTTGTGTGTGTTACAAGGACTCAAGCCTTAAGATTTTCTAAAAGTATATACAAATGAAACAATGATATGCATAGATATATGAAAATCATGCACAAGAACCTTAATTAAACAGAAATCATGAAAAGATGTTCAAAGAGAACACAGCTATTGAGGCACTTCACTCAATTATGTGCCAAGTTCATTGTACTGACAGGAAACAAGACTTTAAAAATGAAACATCCCACGCAATACTAAATTTCATGTATACCTAGAATATAAATCACATTGATTCTAATACTAAATACACTCATGCATTTTAGAATACAAAGCATGCTATAATGAACATTTTACAAATTCCAATACTACACATATTCATAACAGCGTAGCACTTCAATTTACTATTTATTACATATGATGTGGAAAATTTCATAATGCACCTTTACTTTGCTTCCAAAGCCAATAACTATTCAAAGCTAATATACTAAAAGCCCTTGATTACTCACACTTTGTCCACAAAAAGGAGTACCACGCCCTGTACTAGATTGTGTCCAGATGCATTTAAAGTCATATTTTGAAAAACTTTCAAAATTTCATTTCATAGGCAGGGGACCAACACGACGGGGTTAAAAGCTAGTTATAATCACAGTAATAAGTTAAAAACTATGTTTATGTTGATCACAGATTTATAAATTAGGGTTGTACCTTCTGGATTATAAATGTGTGCCTGCTATGTGTACAAGAACATATGGTTAGTATCCTGTTTCAAGCCTTTATATCAGCCACCATGAGGAGAAACTTCAAACACTGTTAGTTGCTCACTATCACCACAATGTTAAACAAACAACTTCAACATTCTGAACAT
>JAYMFT010025146.1:0-30950 GCA_038088735.1 Panulirus argus
TTTCTCAAAAATTTGTAAATACTTTCCCTGTCTGTTTTTCCCCCTTTCTTAATTCTCTCTATATTTCAATTAGGGCCTGGCCTTGGTGTGGACTTTTGTCTGTGACTGGAGCCTTCAACATAATGAAAAAAAAAGGGGGGGGGATATATGGGTCAACATGCTGATTGTGAACTTAACCAGGGCATGTTAAATGACCAGGAGAAACATGGAAAGGTCTCTGGGGCCTTGTTAAGGATAGGGGCAGTGGTTTTAGTGTGTGTGCGGGCAAAGATGGGTGTGTTTGATGGTATGGTAGTCTCACCAGTGATGTATGCATGCGAGGCATAAACCCTAGATAAGAAGTATGGAAGAGGGTCGATGTCTGAGGTTGAGGTTTTGTTTGTCAGCTTTATGCAAATTGTATTAGAATGTATCTATATTTAGAATGTATCTTCTATAGGACATAAGTATTTTCTTGGATTATGAGTTTAATATCTATGATATCTCCACAGCTATGAACAGCAGAAGGCCAAGAGACTCAAGGAAGACTAAGCCCCTGTAAGTTTTTATTTGTGTGAGATAAGCTGTTGCATAATTTGCATTCTGGTATGGGAAGTTATTGATCTTTAAATATGTAGCAGTAATCACAGGTTTTGAATTTCTCACACATTGGCTTACTTGAACTATAAGAAACAGATAATGGCAACACTGCATTGTATACATGGAGTATAGTTTTATATGAAAGATGCTGAACTATATTGCTTTGTATTTTTCATATCACCTGAGATGTGTAAATAAAGATATGTCAAGTGACACTTAGTTTGCTTTTCAATGCTGAAGTTGATATTTCTATGTGTTGTAAACCACTGAGCATACACATGAAATGACTTGACAGTCATGAGAGTTGAATGATTATCACTGTAAAACCAGACTACCAAAGCTAATTAGCTCTTCCCTTGTGAGGGAGCAGGCTACCAAATTCATCCAGTGAGGGCCAGAGTAATTTAAGTTGGATTTCTACAGTAAATCTCAGTGAGAGTGAAAATGTTTATATCACTATAAAATGGATGGTGGGAGGCCTTTACATTCAACTTTTTTCTTATGGTGTTTTAAAGTTGTCCATTTTTGTTTTTTGTAATCAGTTATAAAAAAGAACATTGCTCAATCATAATAAGATTACTGGAAACTGACATTTACAGTAACTTGATGTTTATATTTTTAGTGGTATGTGTATATATCTCATTTAAATGCTTCCCTTTTCTGCTTTAGCACACTCACTACATTGCTCTGCATAGTTCTCATTACTCATTTATTGTATGATTTAAAGACTTTTTTGAGTTATCTCAAAAAGGCCGTAAGTTTGAAGTTGTTGGTCAAGCTGTTAGCCAGTGGATGGAGAAAGTATTAATTTAGAGCTCAGAAACGTTTGAATAGATACAGTGCTTTAACCCTTAAGCCATGGAATTTATATTCATCATCCTTCTCAAGGAGTGTGAATTCTTAAGTAAAGTAAGAAAATGATAAGTGTCATTTTTGATGACACTCTCTGGGCATGCAGCTGGAAATTTAATTCTGTGGTTAAAAGGTTTTAGAGCAGTATACAGCTACTAATCGTGAAATAACATCTCTGCAAGTACAAAATTTCCTGACAGACTTAAGCATTTTATTCCAATGCTAAATAACTTTTAGATTATTTACAGTTCATCAGCATTAGTACTCATGAAAACTGAGACTCTCTCCTATCTTGTCTTCCGGTGTTTAAGGAAGGATTACATATGCTGATAAAAGTCATTAATGACGTCGTGTGTGGCATCTGTGTGTATGTTCAACCATCACTCTCAGTGCTCTTGGAATATACTGTTGAGTCATTTGAGTAGTTGTTACAGTTGTCATCCTCAAGGATAGTTTGAATATCTGTCATATGGAGCTGGCTGCAAAGCCTACATGTTTTCTGGCAGACCTTTATGGAAAAGTCCTGTCTCGTATTATACAAAGCTCACTAATGTAGTTTTAGTCTCAGAGGCTGAAGCTGATGTAATTCATGTTATAAGGCTTTTCTTCATTGACAGTCTACTATCAATAGACATTGATTAAATGTAATGAATTGTTTTGGAAAAACAGGTTATGTAAACTAAACCATATAATAAAAACCATCGTTGTTTATAATTGTTACATTAGTAAGTATTTCAAGTGCAGTAATCATCATTGCAGTCTGCAAATATGAACCTAATATTATTTGATAAAAGTACAGATACCAAAAGAAAATGCAAGCATTTCTGTGTTCAAGGAAGGATTAGATATGCCAATAAAAGTCATTTATAATATTGTGTGAGGCATCTGTGTGTATGTTCGGCCATCAATCTCAATGCTCTTGGAATGTACTGCTGAGTCATTTGAATTGTTGTCACTGTCGTCATCCTCAGGGATAGCATGAATATCTGTGTCATATGGAGCTGGTCCAATTAGACTGAGTAAGACTGGAAGAAACAGCAGTCCATGGAATACACCAAACACGAACACTCCAAAGAATATCTGTGGATTTAGAAAATTACATAACATTAATTGAGTGATATTTGAATGTATGAGTACATTATTATTAGAAATTGAAGGGATATTCAAAATTATATGCTTCTTTAACTCTGTAGTGCCTCCTCCATACTTAATCCCATTATGAAGATCCTATTGTAGTTTAAGGGATTAGTATGTTTATTAGAAAAATCATAAATTGTCTTTCTGCAGTGTGCCTCCTCTGTGGCATCTCCAGTTCAGACACTTGTAAAATATAAGATGTTTGATTATTTTACTGATAATGATCTCTCAGACCCAGAGGAGGAAGGGGCACCCACTTTTTCTAATATAATATTTTGTCATGAAAACTGAAAAATATTAGAAGGTGGTAATGATTTTACATGTGGATGAAACACTGAAAATCACATCATTTGATGCAGTTTTAGGGTTATACAGTTGTACAACCCTAACATCTTTAATATTTGCGAACTGCCTTCATTAGACTTCTCTGCTTTTGGAGTAGGTGCTGAGATATCATAATGATACAACTCAGTTGACAGGTAAAAGAAATAATTCCTTATAGATTTGATCAAAGGAAATGGTGGTGAAATAGATGATGTGGAAATCATAGGATAGATTTACATAAAGCTAGAGAACCATCTAGATATGTAAAACAGTTCAAACAGAAATATTACCACTGGTATAGTAACATGTTTTCCTTTGGATTTTTGTTATAGGGGAAGATAATTCATTGCCTTAGCAAAATGGTCTTGGATGTAATACCTAGTTAGTCAGAATTTTTCTGTTTGCATTAGTCACACTGTCAACCATCTTTTTCTAAAGAAGTACAAGCAGACATGAAAAAGAATTACTGTATTATCTGTTACACAATTACGCTTAAAGTTACACTGAGGTAACATTTGGTTGTCCGTCAGACACTCTATTTCTTGTCATGAGCCTTCAAAGAATGATATTTTCATATCCGTTTTTTTTACTGTTCATCATTTTTATACTCTCTCTCTCGCCACTCTTTTAATAGAGTAGCAAGTCATAAGTCTAGTTGGGAACCAGATATCCCTGCCCTTCACCAACCTTTGGGGTTAGGGTTCAGGATCCTGTTTCTGCACAGCAATGCTTGACTGTATGCGCTTATTCCTTCCCATGTAGATTGAAGTAGAGAAAACAATCATAGGTCATGCACTGGTATGTATTTTGCTGACTAAATGTGAGAGATAAGGTATACAGCAAGGTGCTGATGAAAGAAGTCATACTGTTCTTTACCACATCATTTAAAGATGTTTCTGACTTAGAGATATTTCTTGCTGTTTATCCTATTCTTTCATATTTTGATTTTTGTGCAATTTGCTAATATATTTGTGACTGCTGTTCCAGTTCAAAACTTCAAAAATTCCATTTCATCTTGTTCTCTTATGGCCTTATTTTTCCACAGTCCTTACATTTATACATTTATTCATCAGTTTAGGCTGTGGCATTTCCCTTTAATAATCCTCAAAATTCTTGAAATTTTATTTGAACTTTCTTTTTACTTTACACAGCACTAAATTTTTATGTTTATGCTTATGAAACGCATTTGTATGAATAGTTTTCTAACAGGAAGCCTAAATACAGGATGAGCTGTTGAGGGTATGGAGCATCCTCTGAAATTATATGTGGCTGTTTGATAGTTAAAGCAAGGATCGGTGTCATATGGTGAAAATGACCAACTTTGCTCATCCCAGTTAACACAACTATGTCAGTCCTGCTTGGCCTTTGGATTTACTGTCTCAAATTTTTTTAATGGCATAACAGTAGAAAAGCTTTGTTATTCAGCACCTACTAGACACAGGCAATGAATGGTATGAGAATATACCAGTTACAAGATATTTACAGTGATATTTTACAGAAAAATATAATATTCCAGATTTTTCTTTTTGTCTCTCTATAACAATGAGCTTATACAGTAGTTCATATTGTAGAAAAATACTGTATAAAAACAAGTATTTTTGTAAAATGCATTAATTAATTAACAAAGTATGCCTCTTCCTTGATTTTTATATATGCAGTACTAACTGTTACACTAGATGCTCAAAGGTTTTGTTTGAGTCTTTTGCATGGGTATACTGAATCTCCAAACTCAAGGAGTTAAGTTAAAAGGAGGATCATATGCTGGGATTACTGGTTTCACGCTCAGATAAAATGGCAGCAGTGTAAGATTTGAAGGTTTTAGTGGCCTCTAAATGGCACTGTGTAAATGGATTATAATACTTCTTTTTACTGTTTCAATTACTGCTTAAAAGTCCAATGTGTTGCATAGGGAAATAGCTTTTTAAAAATATGCCATCCATAAAAGGTAAGATGCTGGAATAATAAATCTTACCTGGAATAATAAAAGTTTTTCTTGTGGTACATTGACTTAATGTTAAAGATAGAAATGAAATACTTCATACTTTTCCTTGAACAGCAGTCTCTGGTCTATGTGAAGTGTTTGGTTAGATATAGGCCAAGGGAAATTTTGGAATCAGTAATATAAGCTAGACCAATATCCATTCTATGGCAGGGAATCCATGTTGAAAGTCTTCCATGCAGCTGTTTTCTTGGACTTCATGACTCTTCCAGTCATGCCCTCTCTCAGATATATGTTTTCTCTCTGTTCCTCCACCTTACTCTTGTTGGTTCCCCATTCTCATTTCTTTATGTCTACTCATTACTACTGCTTTAGGATTTCCATCTTCACAGCCCTCTTCTCTGTCATTTTCTAATCATAAACCTATATCTCACTTTTGTACATTGCAGCAGGCTGAGCTGTGCCTTTAAGCTCTTTATGCCACACCTGCAACTTCACATACTTACCTTACACAATCTTAATCAGGATTTCAGTGGCAGGCTATGTTCTACCATCTTCACTGAGAATAATCCCAAGATACCAGACTATGACATTCATACTTTAGACTCTATTCTTTCACCATCATTAAGAGTAATCCAAAGATAACTAAAAATTGGACCCCTATTCAACCCCATCCATCCACTGATAATATCATACTCTTACTTCTGACCTCCGACCTCTCTTTTTGTAAACCCTACCAATTTGTTTCTATTAGCGTTCACTTTTATTATTGTATTAAAAACTCCAAATTCCTTACACTTTCTTCCATCATGTTTAGTAAGACAATCATCTGCATGCAACATCTCACCTATCACTCCATTCATTTGTATTTTAAATTGCTCACTTGCTGGACTGCACCTACAACTTGTTACATGGCGAGCAAGAAATCATATTTCGTGAGGTGTAACATCAACAAGGATCTTCTTGCTCCAAGGGAGTTTGTCATTTTCCTGGTTCTGCATGAAGTGTATCCTTGAACCTGCAGGAGCCCCATAATAGGGTTCCTAGGGTTGTATAATAATGATAACTCCATTTGCTTTCATTACCTGCTCATCTTTTCCTCATTGCAATGTGTAACAAGACCATTGAATGATCATAAAGACAAATTACATCAGTCTCAACCCCAGGCCATGTTTTCTTTCATTTGCTCATCTTGACCCCTGCCCTGCTCACTCAGAAGAAACTCATTGCTCCTTGTAGTAACTTCTCTTTGCTTAATACATTTTAAACGAGTCACATCCTATTTCCTTCAGCATTATCTTAATCCCATAAATGATTCATTTGCCCTTTTTTTTATATTCTTTAACATGATCAGTATCTAATCCAAAATCACATCCCATGTGATCATTTTTAGCTTTCTAAGTAACTACTCAGTCATATACCTTCCTTTAGTGCTTCAACCTTGACACTGCTTTTAAACAAAGGTAAAATCACTGTATCAATCCACACATTTGGCACCTTGTAGTAGTTTCAGGCATACTCACTCATTTCTCTGTCCAGTTGTTGAGTCCACTCTAGGTAATGTAACATGTTTCACTTTTATATCACACTCCTCACTTTGAATATTTGCTCCTGCCACTTGTTAGACTTTGTAAAGATGTTATAGCTATCCCTGCAGCTCAGATATTTGCTAACTCTGTAAAACTTTCTTTTCATCTCCAGTACATACCTTCTGGCTTTGATGACAGTTTACCATCCACATTTTTTGTCTTCTCCCTTACTGTGTTATCCTTTCATAAACTAAGTTTAATGATTTCCACTCTCACTTTCCTTCCCAAATTATCTACTTTGCACTGAATATGCCTTACAATGCTTTGGAGTTTTTCCTTGCTGCTGTATTGGTGTTACAACACTAATTGGTATGTCATATTTTTCTGTAGTTACACTTTTCACTTTCTTATTCCATTGCATCATTTCCTTCATAGCAAATACTTTCTTATTACATTTGCTTAGGTTACTAAATTTTCTGTACATCTTATTTATCTCCAACTCTGCTGATATCAAGTCCTCTTATCCTTATGTTGTGCCATATACTGTAACATATGTATGATGGCTCTTGTACCGACAAAAAGAAAAGATTATATGCTTACCTTGAAAAAAGATTCAAAGACATGAGAATCAGAGTTGGCAAGAAGGATAAAAGCAAGGAATGTTGAAAAAGCACCATTAATCACTGCAGGACCCATGTCTCGTACTGTCAGACGAACTCGGTTATCTCTTGTTCCTTTTACCTGTTTGGAATATACTTGATTAAAGGATGAACCCTGTTTCATATCTTCCCATATATTAATATGGATAGATTTTAGTATATAATTTTTCTCCATGGTTAGTTTGTTCTTGGAGCCATGAGATATCTTAGACCTCTAAGAGTTTGAAACCTCTAAAACAAGCTAATTCCAAAACATTGTTGACCAGTTAGTCATATAATCAAAATATTTGAAAGAGTAATACAGAAATACGTAATGAAGCATCTTATTGTGAACTTTTGTTAAAGAAAGACAGCATGGATTTATACCTAGTAAAAGTACACAAACATAAATGCTAATGAACTGCAATAACATTTTATGAAACTTTTAACTCAATAGAAGAGGAGACAATGTTTTGTTATATTTTGCAAAAGCATTTGACAGAGTGAATCATGGAGTGGTACTAGAAAGACAAAATCAAAAGGCAAACTAGGAATGTGGATTAATGAGTTTTAAACCAACAGAAAATTTAGGATAGAAATACATGAAAAAGTAAAGGATATGTACAAAAAAGTGAGCTAACACAACTTAATTGGTTACATTAGAATGCTAATGTGTAGAGCCCCTGGCAAGGGGTGGTGGAGACAGCAGGTAGGAGTTGTAGGAAGAGTTGGAGTGAGCTTTTGATGCAAATTAAGTGATGACTCATTACTTTATGAAAGAAGTACTTGCAGTTGTAAAAGATATATGGAAATAAGGGAGCTAACGTAACTTATATGGCTAATGGACAGACATAGGGGGTGGGGGGAAGGCAGTCTGTCTTAAGCTAAATCTCTCCCAGGGGCAAAAGGAATTTACAAATTAATATGTACTGTAAATGCACCTTGGTTCGGTGATGATAATGTGTTTTGTAGCTCACCACCTTTGGAGTTGGTTTTCAAAGAGTAACAAAGATACTTTGAATTAGAAACAAGTGATTTCAGGGGTGTGTCTGGAGTTACCTGAAAACCTCTTAGTCAGAAATGGGTCATGCGTGAGGTGCAAATTATTTTCCCCCATGCTCATGATGTTCAATGCTTTTCAGCTTTTCAATAATGCTGAGGTGTTTCCTGGACCTCTTAGCATGTGCACCATTGATAGCACTCTTATCTACCATGATGTGATACAAAAAGACAAGCCTTTGTTCTACAAAAAACACTGCAGCTGCATGAGAAGGTGAGATTTACTTGCAACAATTCTCAATGTAATGTAATAGATACATCTGTAATTGTTGTTTATTTGCACATGTTTATCAGCCCTAGAAAGCAGATATTATTGATACATAGAGAATATCAGCCCTGAATGGTAAGAGAACATGCAAAAATTCCCTGTTTACCTGCATGTAGTGTAAAGCAATGTGCACTGAGTAATCAACACAGAGGCCAGTGCAGAGAACCAGGTTGATGCATGAGACTGAGTCAATAGATAAGTCCCACCAAGTCATCAAAGCCATCACATCCACCTAGAGAGAGTACACTAAATATAACACTTAATCATGCAATTTCCATGGTAGTTTCCTCTTTCCTGGATGTATTGTTAATTAATCTGTCATGTAAACATAACTTCTCAGGTTTAAAGTATGGTAGTTTATTGTAGAATTTTCCAAAAGCATTTTAGTTGCTGAACATTTCTAACATGAAATAACATTTACAGAACGAATATTTTACATCTGTTCAGCTTTATTACAAATAAAGAATTTGACTACTGTATGCAAAGATAAGTAAGAATATATGTAAAGAGGATGATGGATACCTCAGCTAGTGTAGAGTATAGAAGACTAGAATTATGGAAGCATGAAGTATATGAGAGAAGTAACTGTTTAAATAATAGGAATGTAGCAGTCAATGATCACTGTTGGTTGCTTCACGGCAAATATAGGCAAAAGAAAGAGCCATGAGTAGAAGTAAAGGCAAAACCTTTCTCTCACACTAGTCATCCCTTGGATAACCAAGGCTATGTTTACTTGTTCTGTAGGGAAATAAAATGATTTTCATCCGTAGGCTTAACCTGGTGCCTATCAGGACCCTTATCATTGTTGATTTAGTCTGTCCAAACACAACGTAATAGGGGAAAAAAAATATGTTTTGGGTACACAGAGCTGCTCTACAACCTTGGGAGTAAAGAGGGGAAACTTACATTAATTACTATATAGAAATTTGTATCAGTTTTATGTCAAGGAATGAAATTAACAGTATGATACTGATTTTTATGAAATGCAAAAGTAATCTGAGCTTACCAGAGTAAATATAATACAAATTAGCACATATATTGAGCTGATGATATTTGCTAGTAGCAAAAGTGTCATGATAAACACAGCAATCATAGCCAAGCTCAGGTTTCTGAGGAGTTCCATTGCAATAACTTTGTCAGTTTCCCAGCTGCTGTACATCATAACTACTGGAGCAGCAAAATCTGAAAAAAATATGTGACTCGGTAAAACTGGTACTGCAAAGAACAGACAAAATATATTCCATTACAAAACTTCACTTACAGGATAGAAGAGAACTGAACTTATCTAGTGGGATGAATTATTTTGGAAACACTACCTTAGATTTATTTAGCATTATTTTTCCTTATTACCATCTAACTTATGGTGATATTGAAGTTACTTGGGTAGATTTACAGAACTCCTAGTTAATGGACTGCCAAATTTATTAAACCCAATAAGGTTAAAGATAATATTTTCTTTTTACTCTTATGTTCTCTTTATAACTGTATTACTCTTCTCTTTACATGCATTACCTCACCTCCAGGATATATTTCTTTCCTTTGTTTTCAGTTACATACAGTTAGAAGACAACTGTTCATCTAAGTAATAAATAAGAAAACAAGCAAAATCCTACCAGTACTTTCAGCAATGACATGCAGGGAGTGGCTTATTAGTGATTGTTAAAAGAAATTATTTGTTTGAATGCTCTTCATGATAAATGTGACAAATTCTTGTTATTTCAGACTCATTTAAGCAAAAGAATTGTTAGCCTGATTTTTTTCAGCTATATATACATAATTGAACTTTTTATTAACACAAACCAGTTTAAGTTAAAAAGTAAATATTAACCAGTGGCATTTAAGTAATATTCAAAAGGCTTATCCTAATGTTGATTAATTACTTATGAAACCCCAAGGTCCCTTTTATGAGAAACTTGTAGCTTCAAGGCTGCTTTCCAATCAGAAGCAGGGAATTGATGGACTCCTTGGAGTGAAAGGTAGTTGTAGACAAACTACCTATTCCTGAGTCTAAATTATGTAAAGGACACTTTTAATGACAACTGTCTCATTTTCCTAGCTCAGTCTCTTGGGCACATTGTGTAACATTCAGGAATATTGATGCTATATTCTTTAAGGCCTTGATAATGGGAAGATTAATGTTTCTAAAATTGGATCACAGGGAAGGTGGCCACTGTGGCCTCAGGCTGAATTTTCCTCTTTTTTTTATTTTGGAAGAGACTTAATATGGTGAACATCAGGACCTTTGCCATATGTGCCAATGTAGGTACTGTCATTAAAAGGTAGTTTTTACAGACCTGAAAAATTGGCTGCATTAACCATTTCCTTCATTTGATCCATTGCAGCAATTTGCTCATCACGTCCATTCAGTGTTGTGTGACGATAGTCAAATTTACTGGCCTGTAGAAAATGTTATGGATCATCTTTAGGACATGTGATAAAAAATTATATTGAGACAAGATATTCTTACACCCAACCTCTGCTTTGTTTCTAGTCACTGCACATTTAACTATTTTCTATAGAAGGGATATTAGGAGTGCACAGAAGTGGGAGAATAATTCAGAGCTTGGATGAGATGTAATTACTGTAAGCATCACTTACTTGCCTTAATGAAACTTGATCAGATTACTGATGAAATTGGTAACCTACAGAGAATCAAAGTGGCATCCTAGAATAGCTAAGAACTAACCGCTATTTTAATCAAAAGCAGCTTCATGCTCCTACTCCTACCACAGCTTTACATATTTGTGACAGGACTCATATCTTAAGTGTTCTAAGCCTAAAGCTACCACTGATGTGTAAGGATTGGTAATTCCTGTTTGTATTGCTTGCATCTATCTGGTTTTAAAAACTAGTATTTTTACTAGTTGAAACTACTGTCTGTAACTTAAACATGATCCTTTCAGTAAAACCCCATAGCTCACTAGTAATCCTGTTAAGACTGACATTTGCTCCTCCATGGTTTAAAAAAAATGCAGTAATATTTTCTCAAGTCATTTAGTTGCTTTTTGACTCTTTCAGCACAACTCTGCATTTATGATTTCTACTAACACACAAACCCCAAAAAGTATCTAATAGTCAATTACTGTTTCTATTCCTTTGTACTTCTTAACTCCACTCCAGTATCATCAAGAATCTGTTGTAAATTAATGCTGAAATTGAGAAGGGCATGAGTAAGATTCTAAACAAATTTAAGAGAGGCACATTTCTAGAAAGTTCTTTCATCATTGCTAAACACTCACATTACATCCCTGTAGATATCACCCATACGCTTCTCTGTTCTCTTTTATTAGTAACCCAACTTCCTCATTTCTCCACTCACTACCCTTTCTAAAATGCCTGCATCACCCTTTCCACATACCACACACTTCTGTATGTATGAGCAATGCTTCCTTATATACATTCCATTTTTACCCACCCCTAGTTTTGTTTACTCTCATCTTATATCATTTTTACCCAATACCCATTGGTATTACAGAAAATGTATAGAGCTAGGTCCCAAGGAATGTAACTTGCCTTTGCTAATTTGCTTCTTTGGGAAAAATGGATTCATTTAAAGCTGATTCGCTTAAAGTTGCACTTTCCAGGAGCCCCGACATTGATCAGGCCAACTGACAAGCAAACCAGTGTCCCTAAAGGCTCTTGGTAGCTTATATCACACTTGTGCACTATCACGAATATAAAATATACTTAAAGTTTTGTGAAATAATGCAAAAACAAATTAAAAGCAACTTACTATGTGACAGGTCCCAGATGGCGGTGGAAGAGGGGCATAGGTATATATGCATTAGATCTCTCAATATCCCCTGCCCTGTTTCAAGGGCACTTTCATTTTTATACTCTCAGCATAAGTTTATTACTCTGTCCAATGCTATGTAAGATCTATCTATTGACCACTTCTCTAATGCAGTTTCTACTTGTAGACTTGTTTAGAAATTGTATGTATAGTTATGGGGACACTGTAAAAACTTTCCTACTGAACAGGGACCCTGTGATGAGGGAAATTGTGATGAGGGAAAAACATTACCTTTATGATGAAGCTATTGAAAGATAGTGCTGTATTCACAATAAATTTGGTTCCAAGACAATTTATTGATATTGAAACTCAAATAAGAGAAGGTCAGACTTACCACCACAGTTGGGGCCGGCTTTGCCATGGTAAGTTTTCCATCAAAACTGAAGTAGTTTTGGAAGGGAGATCCCATTGGTGAAAAGAGGAAAGTTGACAGTGCTTTACTGAAAAAGGTCTCATTCATGGGTTTCCCATCAATTTCTGCATAATGATGAATATAATTAAAGCTTGAAATTCATAATGGAGTGTCAGATGCATAATAACATGATAAAACTAGGTTACAATACACAGAAACGGAATTAAACTTTTCATAGGTAATATTTGCTCACATTATTTCAAGTATATTAATTTTTTGCTGATAAGGATAAAAAGTGCAAAAGAAATATCGGGCATGTAATGGAGAATAAGTAAGTAAGTCGTGATGTGAATTTAAACAGTATGTATATATGATTATTTATTAATGAAAAATTAGTGCAAGGGGAAAGAAGTTAAAGAACACTGATTAGATTTTGTTTTAGATGTGTGAATACCTGAGAAAGCTGGAAGGTAGTTATACGTTGGACAAAAGAAGGAATAGTAAAATAGGATGTGTAATCTGAGGATGGAGAGAGTACGTTTATCATACTCTCATGGGACAAGAAATGAAATAAGATAGTAATGGTATAGTTATTTCATTCTTTATTGCAAATTTCATTCTCCACACAAGAATTGCAAATGAAGGTATTAGATGATAAGGATGTTCTTCAAGCAAAATGAGATTTATGGGATAACTGAATGGGTATAATGGATAAACATTTGATTTAAAAGGAAAAAACAGATTCACAGTCATTTGTAAGCACTGACCTTCACCTGTGTCCAGTTTGGTGTAGTTAACCATCAAGTCATACCAGGAATCTACAGAGGAGATATATTTGTTTCTTTTCATGGTTTCTGTCAACTGGCCAATCTTAGGGAGCTCCTGAGAATAATTGAGTGCTCCTAAGTACACCATCCCTCTTTCTCCTGCAGGGTTAGTATCATTAACTATAGTGTACCCTTAAATTAAGTGCTTGAGAAAGTTTTAATGTGTAATCACATAAGCTTGACATCAGTAATATTAAAGGCTGAAAAAGTGGTATGGGTTTAACATGTGATCCATAACTATAAAGATATTTTTAAGTTTATTGTAAATGTTAAGCCTGAGAGTAATGTGGTATCTTGTATCAGACAAGATTATATAGAATAAAGATGGAGGATATGGAATTTGGAACGTAAATGTACTAATTTTGTATCTTTGAATGAAGAAGGTGGATTTGCCAGAAATGAAATACCAGAGGATAATACTTGGTGTGTGAGGCAGGTTAATCTTGGAAGAAATGACTTCAGAAGAGGGTTTTAGTAGTAAGCACAGTCTGACTGAGAGAGCCAGACAAGGTATGCCGAAATGGTTCAAACATATAAAGATACTGAACAAAGAAAGATGGACTTGGAGGATCTGTATGTCAGAAATGGAAGGAGTGAGGGGTAGGGAGAGAATGATATGGAAGAATACAAGGAAGGGGCTTCTGGATATCAGGACCTGAACATTCAGGAGGGCAGAAGGCATGCATGGGATAGAATGAATTGGATTGATGTGTATTTAGGGGTCATTGTCTTATCAGTAGGCTAAACTAGGGCACATGAAGTGGTCATATAGCTTCCTTACAAAGAGCCCTGGCATTACCTAGGCTCTCTTTTAAGAGGCTCCTGCAGCACAAGGCCCTCTCTATGGAGCTCCTGCAACATTCAGGAAGCCATCTATGTCCAATCACTTTTTGCTTTTAGTGTAACCACAGGCAGACAGAATCCAGTAACAGTGGGTACAGTGTGACTAAACAGGTCAAACGGGTTTAGCTGAAAAAGTTTTGATGTATGAGGAGGATGAGTGAGGAGGAACTAACAAAGAGGATGTGTGTGTCAAAGGTAGAGGTTGGAAGGGGCAGGGGGACACTTAGAAAGAGATGGAAGGGTGGAGTGAAGGAGTTTTAACTTGTTGTCAGTGGGCTGGACTTAACTAGGCATATGAAGCAGCTAAGGTAAAACCATGTAGAAGTCTGTGGGGCTTGGCTGTAAATTGGTTGTCTCTAATTTTGTTATGTTATTCTGTACATAATAGCCACTGGCAGAGGACAATTCTAGTGCAGTGTTCCCACTGACTACTTCCACCTAATGCTCCTGCCTAATGTTCCTGCCCACTACTTCTACCTAATGTTTCTACCTAATGCTCCAGCCTCCTGTTTAGAGTGAGGTAATAAAGGCTAAGAAGCAGCACAGGAGTTCACTCGTCATGGAGACTATTGCCGTGGCCACGCCCATCAGAGAATTCCAGGAGGGAACAATTAACAGAGATATAGATAGTTGGATATATACATAACAGCCTGAGCTCTTACATGTGTAAATGAGGCCACTTTTAGTTTATTTCTGATGCTACCTCACTAAAGTGGGAAAGACATTTAGATAAAAAAGAAAAAGTCACTTACTTACTACACAACACAAAAGAGACCCACCTGCTTCAGGATAATACTTTTGGGCACGGAACAAGAACTGGAACAGATAAGAGGACTGTGGAATGAACCACACAGGGTTAAATTCCTGATGTAGATTTGTCACTCCCCATATACTGGTAGCCAACAGGCCTGCTGTCATTAAGAGCACTACCACCTGTTGAAAAACACCCCTTACCATCTCTTATAGCATAGTTAAATCAGTCTATGGATTTTACTTGATTTTCACATTCTTACCTATTCATTTGAATTTTTTTTATGTATTATTTGGTTAACCATCATTTTATTGAATATGAGAACAGAGCTTTGTACAAAGATTTATCTGCAGTGATGAAAACAATTATAATTTCAATACATGTGCATGAATGAGAAAAAATTGAGGTACAGTTGGAGTAAGATCACTAATCGTTATCACAGCTAAAAGAACAAAGACAGCATTATGTTGCAAGGAAAATCAACTATTAAGAAAGAGGTAGTGAGCCCAATAAGAAGTCATAACCCAGGAAAGTTTGGATTTGTTGAGGATATTAGAACTATAATACAAAATATAGTGAAAACTACAGTCATACAGATAAAGCAGTAATGCCTCTAGATGATGAGATAGGCATATAAAAGAATATTAAATTAAAGTGTGACACTCTGGAAAAAGAGAAATTTACATATCAGATAGAAACCAATTTTGTAATAGGTGATAAAAAGTCAACAGAAACATGAACCTTATAATTACATGTATAAGTAGTGTATAACTCCATATTGGAAGGAAGGATGTAATAGAAAAATGGGGCTTTGGCTGTGTAACATGTGTAGTCAAGAAGATGGCAGTAGCTGAAAGTGACAAAAACTTGACAGAAGTTGACAGTGATGTAGATGGTGAAAACAGTGATGAAATAGGTAGTGGAGATAGTGAACTGATGTTAACAGTGATATGAAAGATAGTGGAGATACTGAAACTGACGTACTGTAGGAGGAAGAGGGAGTTATGATGAAATCCAAAGAAGTCTAATTGAAAAGAAAAAGGACAAATAATTTCTAGGAATGGGGGATAGGCTCTTTGCTGTTTTACTACCCCTTGCCTTGTATAGTCTAAATTCTTACACATGATATTTTACAATCCATAATTTTGCAAACAATGTCTCTGTAGTAAACCAAAATATACTTTATAATTCCCTTAAGACACTTACAGCATAATTATCTCAGTGAGTGATTATGAAGGTCAGGATTCAGTTCCTGTTCTGATGGCTGTCTGTAAGAATGTCAAGCAGAAAATGGCCAAGCTTCTCGTACCTTCATGGGCTTCATAAGGAGACACTTGGAAAAGATCTTGTCGAAGAACATCTGGCACAGATCATACTGGGAGCAGTCATTGGGTGTCCAGTTCTTATGCTTGTAGCACCACAACAGTCCATTGCAGTTGTCTTCACATGTAGGAGAGGAGCAAAACCAAAATCAACTCTCGGCTTAAAAAGAAAGAAATTAACTTCTAAAAGCTTTTCTCTTTCAGGGTCACTGTCATAATGTTACACTGATTTGATATTTAGGTCTGTTATGTATGTTATTTTACAACAGTATTAAGTTGCCTAGACTACTCTTGTCTGTTTTTTAATTGAAAACAGATTATTATTCATGTGGATGAAAACATGAATAAGATCATATAAAGTGATGAAAATATCTCAGCTTAATGGTTCAGTTGTGCATCATCATTTATAATGAACTTGTAAGTCTTCATCCACCAAAGTCTTTGTGATCTCAACCCTTCAGTACAAACCATTAACACATACCACAACCCATGCCTGTTTGCATCTACATCCATTGCTTTCCACACTAATACTCCCACTACCATATCCAGCACATGCTGGATGACATACATGCTGTTACCTACCTTCAAGTCTGGTTTGATCAAGAGTGAACCAAGCAACAAAGAATGTGGACTGCAATATAAACAAGGCCATGATCCCTATTGCTGAGTAGATACAAAAAGATTGCAGAGCCGGCAGCACCTGAAAGGAATGAAAGATCACTTGCTGTGCCACATTCCTTGGCCACAGGAAGGCAGCATTCTTGCAAGTTGGATAAATTGTGTTATCTTCATTCTTTGATATTGGTTCCTTAATTATTTGAAACAACAACCAGGTCCTGCCTTGATGTTATTTGTCAACCTTTTTGGATTAATATTACAAGTCACAGTATGACATTTGCCATATTTTCAGATTTCCAATAAGGTTATCAATGCATATTTTGAAAAATTTTAATTGTTGCTGGACTCCACCTGCATGGGGTTGTGCCATGAGTGAAAGATCATTTTTGGCGAGGCTGTATCATTGAAAGTGCAGTCTCATCAAAGATCTCATTCTAAAGGAATCAATAATTTCCCAATTATTATAAGTAGCACAGCTTTGAAGCTGCAATAGCTCCTGGAAAAGACATCAAGGGGCAGTTGTAGGTAAATGAATGTAAAAATGTTGCAATCAGGTTCTTGAATATATGTGGAAAAAGTAGCTTACAGTATTATGTAATTTGTACATTATGGTACATGTCTTGTTTCAGAACAACTAAAACTAGCATTTTCTCAAAAATTGAAATCCCAAAGCTGGGCAGTCAGAGAAGTGTTAGAAGCAATATTGTTGTATGCTATATTGGCAATGAAGTAGATGTCAGAACACTTACTGTCAATAGGTGTAGGCAGGTAGAATGTAAGCTTAGTATCTAAGATTTTAACTCTTCTTTTGCATACTTTGTTCATCAAAGTAAAGTTCTTAAAGATTCAGGCATAGCAAAAAGCAGAATCCAAATTGCCAGCAGTGAATAATGGAACAGGGATATTCTTTGAAGCACTGAAGTCAAGGTTTTGGCCCACTTTGTCATTATATGTAACTTTAAACGTGAGACTAGTGTAGTATACTGAATAAGACTCACAGTGGTAGCGCCGATGATGAAGACAGCAAAGTCAGTGAGTGAGGTAATGGTGATGGCAACCCCAGCATGGCGTAGGGCACAGCCCATCCTCTTCTCCAGATTCAGCTGCTGCTCCTGCAGGTGTATATTTCTCTATAGCCTTACAATTACCTCATCCTCCTGCATTATGCTTCTCTCTTTAAGTGTTTTATACAGTACAGTATTATTGCAAGTAAACAAGAAAGCATTCCTAAAGTTTTAAAGTCTACTTTTTCCTGCATAAGAATTATTACACATTCAGTTAAGCAGTCAAAGCCGTCTGTTGTAAAACAAAGACTGAAGCAGTTAAAGCTATCTATTGTAAAATAAAGACTGCCAAATCTGGTGTAGACAGGTCAATTATTGAAAGGACTGTTGCTTCTGTTCATTTGCAGAGATGTTGATACTCCCAAACATACTGTTCATTAGCCAATACAGTTAGAAATCTTTACTAGATGCTTCAGATTAAACCTTTGAAAATAGATGGGCTGGCCAGGCCTGATATGAAAAGAACTAGGAGAAATAAGAATGTTTTTTCTTTTTTCTGTGTTTGATTGATTTAATGGCAACAGTCACACTATACATCCACTAACTAGTTTGCCATTACCTCCAGTATTGCACAATAGCCTTCAAAGTAGTAATGTTTTACATATTCCTCCTTATACTCCCATTTTTGATTTGGCCGCTTTCCCAGAGTAATGTTTTTCATATTCCTCCTTATACTCCCAGTTTTTAATTTTTCTGCTTTCCCAGAGTGTATACCTGCAGTAGTAGCTGTTAATCTTTTCCAAGAATATGACTGTGCCTTTCATTGCGAGCACCTTGCACCTACTTATGATCTGAGATGGCCTGAACAATATGTGGATTTCTTTCAGTGAATGTTTTCAACCATGCCATCACATCCTCAACACAAGTATGAAGACAGCTAACAATACAAATGTTTCGGGAGCTTTATGCACTAGCCGTAATGCTTCAAAAGCTGAAAATGACGTTCAATATGCAGATGAAAATCTTGTACCATAATTAAGTTGCATGATTATTACTGTCAATACCAATATTGCTGTCATTATCATTATCATTCATGTCTGGATATGCTTTAGACAAATAATATTATTGTGATACTATTGTGATAAATATTTCCCCATCTACTGCTAAGTAGAGTAATTGATGCTTATGTACTCATGATGTCTTGTGGTTCAGAGTCCTCTTAAGTATATCTTACAGTGACAGCTCTTATTTGTTGTATACAAGTTTCTGGATATATAATGCAACTCAGGTATAATAGAGTTGAAACATGATATTCATTTAAATGCAGCCTTCCTCATTGGTACATGCAGTATTCATTTAAATATAATTAGTCTTTCTGACTCAAGGTTCGTAGGGAACATTGAAACATATAAACAGTGTTCACAGATCCCTAAGCCATTATGATAAGCCATGTGTCAGTGTAATGGATACATTACTTGTTTATGATTATGGTATGCATTATAGGCTTTTTCATATATCCAGCATAATAACAAATGTAAGCTAGGAGTCCCCAGCTTACAACTGAGTTACATTCCTGGACTCTGTTCAAAAGTAAAATTGTTTGTAAGACAGAAAATATAAAGAAATTATGGTAATTCGATTTTAATTAGAGTAAATGCCTGTACCTTCTGGTAATAATGTAATGATTATTGTATTCTGAAATATTTGTTGAAAAAATCATATTATTCAACCTCTAATGAAAAAATGTGCATTTCAGTAGTACCATAGTTCGTAAGTACAAGTGAACCTTTGTATGTTTGACTAGGAATTAAATGGCATTATTTTGAGCTCGTTTATAAGTACAGGTGTTTGTGAGTTGGATGTCCATAAGCTGGGAGCTCCCAGTTTACAATGTATCTATATTCAGTCAAGGTAGGTATGTGGACATTATTAATGTGTGTGTGATTATATTCTGTATTTTGGGGAAGAGTTTACACATGTGTATTTATATGTTAGTTATTATCCCTTTGTACAATATGGGGATGTAGCTGACTTTAGTGATAGCCAGATCTCTTGATCAGTTTCTGTCATACAACTTTTCAAACTTCTGTATGCTGCCAGCATTCCCTGTTTTGTCTCTTTAGCATGTTTCTGCTGAGTTTCTTATTGTGACCTTTTTTTTTCAGCATTAGCTTATGCCAGCAAATAAAACAGTCATCACATTTATACTGTGACCTATGGAGGCTTTATTTACATCTATCAAAGAATTGTTCAATGTCTACATTGTCAAATTGGATTAGAAACATAGACTTTGCCCTTATTCTTGTATTTTGCATGGCAAGCAACTGTATAGCCTCTTAACTCTTCCTGTAACTCAGCCTTAATATTTCAGGTGCCATCTTTGTTGCCTTCCTCTGAACCTTTTCTATTAATTCTTTGTGTTTTTAAGTGTATAATTACCTCATGGGTCCATGTCTCTTGTACTTTTTCTTTCATCAAAAAGACTCCTTAACCACCTTCTTTCTCAGCATTTGATCATGGCAT
Organism: Panulirus argus; assembly: GCA_038088735.1. Taxonomy (NCBI): domain Eukaryota; kingdom Metazoa; phylum Arthropoda; class Malacostraca; order Decapoda; family Palinuridae; genus Panulirus; species Panulirus argus. The sequence goes on from JAYMFT010025146.1 coordinate 20,359, forward strand.
CTAGTAACTCTAGTGCTGTACCTTGTAAAGTACTGTTGACTGTCAGCATCATCCACTTGATTTAGGATCTTAAAAAAAAGCTGTATATCCTTCAACTTTTCACTGTAGGTTAAGTGTAGATCTAGCTGCTCTTCTCAATTATGTCCTTGTGTTTCTTTGGGTGCTTTGCCTGGACCTGAGAGACATAATCCAGTTTTAGTCCATTGTATGTTGTGAATAGCTTACCAAACGTTTCCTCATCCATATAGCTGAATGCCATCTTAAAATATGCTAATAGCTGATTGCCATCTTAGAATATGTTTAAAGACAGTTAGCTCTTCCACAATTCTCCTTATGTGAAAATCTGGCAACATATTAGGTATAATGTTGACCCCTAAACCTCTTTCACACATCAATTCCTGAAGCCTGTTGCGTGCTTGGTAATATTCATATTATGGCTTTCTTGTGTCATATTCCTTTCTCATTACTTTGCACTTATTAGGATTGAATCTCATCATCCATTTGTCCTACCAATTTTGGAATTTGTCCAGGCTTCTCTGTAAACTGATGCAGTTATTTACATTCCCCATTTCTCTCTTGCCTTTAGCATCATCCACAAACATGTTTAGGTATGAGACTAGTTCTTTTGGCAAGTCATTTAATATACACTAAAAATAGTAGTGGGCCCAAGACTAAGCCCTGTGGCACTCCAACTGTAATTTGTCCATTTTAAGAATGTGCCTCTTATCTGTATCCTTTGTTCCTTAGCACACAGGTAATCCCCAGCTCAGTGAAGGGGTGTACCCCTTATTCCTGCCTGCAGCTCTACCTTCTTAATCCTCATTCGATGGGGCATAGAGTCAAAGGCTTTCTGGTATTCTAGGAACACACAATCTACCCATCCATCTCTTTGGTCTAAGACCGAGCTCACCCTGGTGCAGGACCTCCTTTCTCTGAAGCAGTGTTTCTCCCAGCTAATGAGTTTCTTGTTTGCAGATAATCTTTCATTTGTTTTCTCATTATCTTTTCCATTGTTTTATAGACAACACTCATCCACAAAACAGGCCTGTAGTTCAGTGCAATTTCCTGTTATCCTTTCTTAAAGATGGGCACGATATTTGCCCTTTTCCACATCTTTGGAATTAACCCTTCCTCTAGTGTCCCATTGAACAGTATTTTGAGAGGCCAAGCACATTTCATCAGCACAAATGAGGAGACTTCGTGGGGTACATGTACCTTGTGAGGGTTAAGTTGTTTCAATAGCCTGATTACTTGATTTATGCTCAACTTTAAACTTCCCAATACTTCTTGCCTCTCCCACCTTTCTAGTACTGGTTTAGTATTCTCCACTGTAAAAGCACTTTTGAATTTGTCATCAAGCTCCTCACATGTTTCCTATTCTTCCTCAAGAGTTCTTCCCTTTGAGTTCCTTAGCATGATTAGTTGCTCTTTAACTGACAATTTGCTCTTGGTGAAATTAGGTAAAAACTTTGACAAAGAATGCTCTTCTCAGAATCTTTCTACTCCTACCTCCTGACCTTTCAACATACATTTCTTTTTCATATGTATCAAATATTAACAGTGTACCTCTTTCACCGTATATCTCAGAGTTCTCTAGCTTTTGGCATTTCATGTTGAACTGTGCCTCTTTCCATTTCATAGTTTCTCCTCTACTAGTATGTGTTGACCCCATCAGTAGAGATTTCATACAACCTCCAGTAACACTATTTATATTTTAGTTGTAGAACACACTTTCCCAGTTTACTTTTTTTTTTTTTTTTTTTTTTTTTTTTTTGTGTGTGTGTGTGTGTGTGTGTGTGTGTGTGTGTGTGTGTGTGTGTGCGTGGGCACATGTTACAATAAGTTGATCAAGCCTACCTCCTGGTTCAGGTTGTTCCAGCACTGAACAATAACAAACATGTCGTCAACTCCGAGGCCTAGCATGAGAAGAGGTAGGATGGAGTGGATGGGACCATAGGCAAGTCCAAATGCAGAGCACAACCCGAAGGAGATGCACACAGCCATGAAGGTGGCCAGCAGACCCAGCATTGAGAGCACCGGCTGGCAGAACACACATCATCAGAACCTTGCTCTTAGGTACTATGGAAACTAATACAATTAGTCCTGCCTCAGATGCTGATGAAAGGTTATCCAATTTTTTCCTTCTTGACTATTTGACAATTGTCTCATTAATAACATTAATAGTCTCACCTCTTCCATTCCTTCTCCTACCTCTGCTTTTTTTATTTCATTTGTGCCATTGCATTCATCCTTATCTGTATAGATCTTTTACAGTCTGTACCCTCTCTCTTCCCTTGCCTTGCCCTATTTTCCTTTCTGTATTTCTTTCTTCTACCTGTTTCATCCCCAACATCTGCTTACCTCCAGCCCTCCATCTAAATATCTCCTTCCTACCCTCCCTCACTTCCTTCTTCTTTTTATCTCCCCTTATCCCTAGCCACCTTTCTTTCCCTCTCCCCCTTTGTCTAAGAATTCCTGATGTCTTTTCTGAAGCCTCACCCGGTTCTCCACCACGTTGAACTTTCCAAGCATGAGCTGCACATACACGAAGAGGATCATGAAGCCAACTGTTAGGAAAGACACGTCGCCCAGAATTGTCTCTCCACTGATCTCACCAAAGCTGAGGGGATCGACACATTGGCTATCAGTCGTGGAGATTATATTATAAAGTGATAGTTTGGACAGTGATATGTGCCACGGGTGGCTAATAAATGATGATGTTTATTTGTGATTACAGAGAAAGTTTAGTGGTAACAGATTAGGATGATTTCTGTCGTGGAAGATAATGTATAACTATGGGCTGTAAGTAATTCTTGAGTAAATTGGCTGAGGTAATGGTCACCAGGCATAAGAAATGGTGATAATTAAGTGTATGGTGGATACTGGTGACTCCAGTGAAGGATGATAACAACAGGATGATGGAGTATATACACACAAAACCTTTAGAATCATGTTATAGTAAGGTGAAGAATCCAGGAGAATCACAATTTCTAGCAAACTTACTTGGAGAAAAGCTTTTGTCAAACCAGCAGACCTCACCAAGAACCAGCAAAACCCACAAAACCATCAGTATAGAAAATAGAAGACAAAGCCTACCACGAGCCAGATGAATTCGTTACGAACCAATTGCATATACATACAAAATAAAATCATCATAATATAGCAAGAATTTTCAGTCCATTTATGGCAGTAGTGAATGTAAGCCATAAGAATGAACCAAAAAGCAGCTCAAGAGAAATTTAGATAAGCTAGGGATTTCCCAGAAGAACCAACCAAGATTGAACACAATTTACCATGAGCAACAAAACCCCAGCAAGAACGAGCAAGGTTTCACCATGAGTCATTGCAACCTGCCAAAAACTACTGAAACAAATCAAACTTACTTGCATTCACCAGAACCCCATAAGAATCAAGAACATAAGTTGGGAATCATGAAAATGCACCAAGTATGTGAACAAAACTGAAATGATTAAAACTCATCATACAGCATATATTATCAAAACCCCACAGATAGCCACCACAACACACCAAGCATCAAATGAGTCCACAGAAATAAGAACTTAACAAATAAGTAAGAACTTCTCAAAAGCATTCTGGGTCTCATGACAGTCAAAAGAATCAATATACAATCAGCAGAAATGAACAATATTTAAATATATACTCAAGAAAGACCATCCATAACCTTCAGAGTCCACTAAGAACTAAAATCCACAAAAAACAGTGATGTCTAAGGAAGAATTAACAGAAACCTCCTTGAACCAGCCTTAACAGAACCCATCATTACCAATAAAACCTCACCTGCTAAAAAGTTAATGAAAACTAGTGATCTTCAAACAGTCTACAAAAAATTCAACTTAGTAAGAAAAGACAGATTTGTATATATATATATATATATATATATATATATATATATATATATTCCACCTGCAAGAGGTTACATCTCAAATGAAAAGTCATCTTTAATAAGGTCATATCATAGGGAGTACAGACTCTCCAAAGAATTTCTCACTTCAGAGAAGTCAACATTTCCCTGCTGATGTTAGTAGTGCAACCTTAGGCTGCAGGAGCCTTTAAAAAGGTCCTGGGTAATACCAGGACTCTTTCATAGAAAGTGGTCTTTTAGTGATTATAAATAAGATAAAAACCAAATGTATATATATCAAAAGCAAAATCTTAGAACTCATCATCACACACTAACATGTGAAAAAGAGTACGCAAGCCTTTATCAGACTTGCCAGGGCCTACCTGCGTTGAGCCTTTAGGAAGACCCCAAGTCCCTCTGATTGTCCTGTGTAGTTACAAATAACCTTGATGAATTCTCCTTCCCAGGCGTACAGTCCCAGGTCCACCTGTATCACTAGACACATGTTAGGCATGATATCATAGGTTGCTTACGTATGTGTCAGGCAATGTTCCTGTAATTATTGAATATTGCTCCAGTATAACTATGTCAAACCTTAACAACATTTGTATTTGATTATGTTTATATCTGTTGTAAGCCATGTTTCTATATACATAAGGTCATCCTCATTTATATCTTAGATCATATTCCAATGTGTGTTATATAGTACTCATATGCTGAACATCAACTTTTTATGTGTTTATCATTGTGATTTACCTCTGTCTTACCAAGAACTGACCTCCAGTCTAGCCCAAGGGGAAGAGAGAGAGAGAGAGAGAGAGAGAGAGAGAGAAACAAACCTCCTCAGCCAGTCCAGCATCATTGGCCAGCTGGGACATGTCCACGTCAGTCCTGTTGAGCTCCATTACCAGCTGGGTCATGCTGCTCCTGGCACCCACCACATGACCTGTCTCATTTCTCATGATACCACCAAGGACCCCCAGGAAGTCCATCGGGTAGCCATATGTTGCACTGAGGAACATTAGTGAAGCAATTGTGGAATTATACCATTGCATATCTAACTCTGTTTTGTTTACTGCAGGTAAGCTGAAATCAAGACTGTTCTAATGCTGAACATTGTTACACTAAAGGAGGTTCAACTAGGAAGGAAAGAGGGTTAAATTAGTTCCTTTACTGTTCTGCAGCTGTTTCTCAAGTTACCATGTAGTACACTTCTATTATACACTGCATGTCAGGTTGATATTCAGTATAATAATAGTGTGCAGAATTGTATTTATTCCCAAGTGTAAGTTACTGTAGTCTACTTGCATGATTTTTTTTCTTTTTATATGTACCTAATTTGTAGATAACATTATGGGCAAAAGCATGCCCCAGTTATTGCCATCTCAGGTAAAATTTAACATAGTAAGAAGAAGAATAAAGTAGCTATCACTTTAAGCTCTTGGTGTTTGTAGACTTGACTTTTAATGATGGAATGGATATAGGAAAAGGAAAAGGCAAAAGGAAGAGAATTTCAGATTTTCTGTTTGAGGAGAGGTGGAATGATATCAAAAGAGTCATTCTTTATGTTGCTGATCTTAACACATAAAGTGCAGGAAGAAAAAGCCAATTGCATTTTCACAAGTATACAACATTTACTTGGTGGGTCATTACTGTCTACAACCTGATGACTAACTGTAAAAAAGGACGAAGCTTGTACTTAGTGGGTCATTACTGTCTACAACCTGATGACTAACTGTAAAGAAGGACGAAGCTTGTCAACAAGGTTTATGTTAATTCTTAGGAGCTACTAAAGTGCAGATTTGTGTTAGGTTCTCATTAACTAAATGTTTACTTAGCATGCTGTGTTTTCTAAATCTGCTTATGATTATTATATGACAAGATAGTCAGAAAGAAATTGTATCTGAAAATATCTTTGTTGGTATATTGAAGGAAAATATGTGAATCAGTAAAGCTACCGTGCCTTCCTAGCTTGCTATGATTGTACTTCAGTTTCTTTCTTCTCTTAACCTAAGTGTCTCTACACAGTATGAACAGTATGTTCAAAATATAGATTTGATGGCTGTAATTACATTTAAAAGCTCATGATGAACTTGTACCATTCAGGTGTGCTTCTGACCTCATGCTGGCTGTGTTGATGTCATTTATCACATCCTCATCAGTCAGCTGTTCAATGATGGTTTTGTTGTCTCCCCAGATCTCCAGGATACTCATCTCTAGGCACTGTGTAGGAATCAACTGGTAAAAGGTATAGTAGACTTTCTTGTCCAACTCCAAAGACCAGTCAAAGGGACTCTTGGGGTCACGGTGCGGGAACAGTTGTGTTTTGATGTTCCTTAGCTCCTTCTCGTACTGCCCACCCAGAGCTGGCACCCTGCCATAGTAGGATGATTCTGTAAGTCTGCTCCCATTGCTATTTGGATGGTGCTTGTGGCTCTATGTTGAGGTCATGTTCTTTGGTGTACTGTTTGGTAAGGTAGTAGTGAGTAGAGTTGTGATGGTAAGGATCAGGTGTACTGCCAGGGTTATGTTTAATGTTCTGGGTTAGTGATTATGGTTGGTATTCAAGGGTTTAGGATTAAAGCTTATGAGTAGGCCTTTAGGTAACTGGGTATGATCAGAAATCTGAAATTGACTGCTTGTACCAAAATAGTCATGGATCAAACTGTTAGTATAAATGTAATTAGTATTTTTTGATTAATTTTTGTTGTAAAAACAAAGAGTATGTCAGTCATTGCAGCACTGTAGGTTAGTATTATTATCATCATGTAATTCTAGGATCCTTTTAATGGAGTTCCTGAGGGTAAAGTAGGCTCTTCTTTGGTGACAAGGTCCTTGTACTCTATTCCTTCTGCTGACAGTGATACAGCCTCATGGAAATTAACTTTCCACTTATGGAGTTGCTACTTGCAAGCAGTATACATTAATACCAGTGACAATAAGTTAGCTTTATGTTGGTGCCATAGATGTAAACTAATGATAGGAGGGACATTTCTTTTATGAAGCTAGTTTATTCACAGGAAAAGTATCAAAGAGAAGCAAAGCTTGTTTCATAAGTCTGAATATTTTTGTATGCTTTAAACTTATTGTTTACCCAAAATATGCAGGTTCCAGATTATCTTAGGGAAACCAGTACAATAATAATGAAACTCCATACAGATCAGCAAACTAATGAACTGGTATAGCAAGGCAAAAGTGAACTAGTTTTAAAACATTGAAATGTTTTCTGTAAACCCTTTGAATACTTAATTTAGCCCCATAGGAATGGTGAAAAACCTGAATAACTTCAAAGGAATCTGTGTATCCATAGATGTAATAGAATTAGTGTAAAACTGCAAGTATGTTTCAAGTATATCCGCTGATATAGTAAAATTAGTTAAAGAATGAAGAAATGTTCCAGTACATCTGTCAACAAGATATATATTTTTGAAAGCAATAAGTTTGTAAGTGCCTTCATAACCCTGAAAAAACTTGCTTACAAGAACAGGAGTATTTCTGATGTAGAATACATGGTATGAAACTAGTTTAGGGGCATAAAAGTCTCAAGTGTATCTGTAGTTGTAGGAAAACTAAATCAAGAGGAAAAGAATGAAAACATAGACCAGAGATAACCAGTTAAAGGCGATTTCTTAGATAGGTGTAGTGAATGTAAAAACTAGTGTTATGCAAAAATTAGTGTTAAGACAGCAGTTTACATTGTATACGTAGTCAAGTGCGCATGTAAAAATCTAGCATGAAAATAGAGAAGTATATCATATGCATTTGATGGCTGTAAGAATTAATAATTTTTTTTAATGTGTATCTAGTGGATTAAAAAGGAATGAGTTGTATCTTTTTAATAAAGAAACTAGTTAAAACAGCAATATATCTTATGAATGTTCAAGAAACTTGTTTAAGTTTAAAGAATTTTCTGAAGATCTGTCTTGAAAATACAATAACTGTTTAAGACAAGGATTTTTGTGTAGATATATCCGGTATATTTTAGAAAGTCAGTTTTAGACTGTCCTGTAGTTATAGTAAGTGAATGCTAAATCCATTTTAAGACAGCTCAGTAAATCAATGTTTCAATCAAATATAGAGAAATGCACAGATACTATGTGACGATTGCATGCATAGAAAACAAAAAACTGACAAGAGTTGGGAAAGATTGTGAATGCATGAGTGGAGCAGGGTAACAGGGTTTATATGTACCTGAAGCAGAGATCTTCCTGGGTGAGATTCCTGTTGTAGCGGTCTGTCACAACAATTGCCTGCACAGCTTTCCTGATTTCATACATCTGGTGAACAGGAGACATTGATGATCAGGCAAACCTACTCGACACATGCCAAGAAGGAAGCTTCGCTGAGAACAAGCTAGTTAGGACATATCAGTAAGGACACCCTATTGAGACCACGCTGCTCAAACATGCCACTTAGACCATGCCAGTTAAGACACACTACTTGGAGCAAGCCAGTTGGGACACAATAGTAAGGACATTTCATAGAGACTGTGCTGCAAAGAACGTGTCATTCAGGAAGTGCCAGTTAATTAGAGAATGCCCTTTAGGACACAGCAACATCACTTTAGGGCAGTATTTAGTCGTAGTAGTATTAGTAGTTGTAGTTGTTGTCATATCAGTATTTGTAGTTGTAGTAGGAGTCTTAGTAGTCAGGATGCTTGGCTGAATACACGCCACAGACTTGTTTGAAATATTTATGGGCACGGTGCTCAAGACAGGTTGGTCAGTGCACTACCGATAATTTACCACTTAGGACACTATACATTGTTCTGCTTTGCAGTATAACATCCTTCACTGTTGCATCTCAGGGTAATGCCTCGTGCTTCAGTGTAGTATTTTAATAAAGTACATAGACTCACCCATCAGTGTGCTACCTCACCAGTGTACTGCCTTACCCCTCAGCATTGTTCCCCATCCATCAGTATAGTTCATCACCCAGTGTACTCCACTGTGGAATGTAGAGTGCCTCACTCCTCTGTATAGTACCTCATCCCTCAGTGTAGAGCCTCATCCATCTATATTTCATCTGATTCCTCAGTGTTGTATCTCACATCTGCATTGATCTGAGCCCCTCAATGTTCCTCACCTTTCAGTGTCGGACATTACTCTTCTTGTAGTAGTAGTAACTCACCCCTCATTTTAGAGCATCACCCAGCAGTTTTGTTCCTAACACCTCCGTGTAGGACGTTACACCTAAGTTTAAGACTTTACCCCTCTTCTTTATTCCTCTTCCTTCAGTGTAGTAACTCACATGTCAGTGTAGTACATCATTCCTCAATGTTTTTCCTCACCCTTCAGGGTAGTACAACACCCCACAGTGTTAAACCTCCCACTTAGTGTATCATATCACCTCTTCAGTGTTCTACCTCTCCCCTGAGTGTAGTACACCATATCTCAGTGTTTTTCCTCATCCCTCGATGTATTTATTTAACCCTTAGTGTAATACTGTACTTCACTCCTCAGTGTTCTTTTTCATCCATCAATGTTGTTCTTCCCTTATTGCAGTACCTCATCCTTCAGTATTCATTAACCCTTAGTGTTGTTTTTAACCCCACATTGTAGTACCCTTCAGCATTGTCTTCATCACTTACGTTTGTACCTCATTCCTTTCTGAAGAACCACACCCCATAGCACTGTCCCTGAACCCTCAGCATAATGCTTTACCCTTTAATGAAGTACCTCACCCCCACAGTGTAGTATCCAAATTCTTACTGCTGTTTCTCCCCATAGCAAATAGTGCAGAGAGTCAGACTTTGGGATTGTATTCCACCTTTCATTGTAGTGGTATATACATACATCATTGCTGTGCTTCCCTGTTGTGTCATACATATAACTTCACGAATCAGGGTAATACCTCTTTCTTCAGAGCAGCGCTTTTGTGCGTTAGTGTTTTGCTTCAAGTCACAGTACAGTGTTTCATCAGTCAGTGTCGTGTCCTTATAACTTTATGTCGCACCTCACTTAGTAGTGTTGTTACTTCAACCTCAAGTGTCTCACCTCCAGGATGTACTCGGCTCTGAGGATGTTCTCGGCCTCGAAGAGGATGAGTTCGACTCGCTTGTCGTCGGGGAAGTTCTCTGCCTGCCAACTAAGTGTCTTCACATAGTCTGAGTCCTGTTGGACACACCAGGAGAGGAAATGAATAGGTTAAGACACGCAAGGGTGAGACACAAAGTAATAATCCCAGTCTATAGATTTTACAATTATCTCATCAAATCACATTAGTATTCCCTTTCCATGATGCATCAACAATCTCAGTATTTTTGTCCCCTCATCTGCCATCCTAACCCATCAGATATGCCACCCCATAATACGAATAATGAACCAGTTTTTTAAGTTTGCAATGAATTCCTTTAGTAACATGTTGAGAACCTGCGGGATCCAGAGCTTCTCTGGGCGGTTCTCCATGTGGAAGTTAGTAAAGCCGAGACAGCAGAAGACGGTGACAAAGATGCAAGTGAGGATATACTTCCGTGGGTGAGTCGCCACGCTTCTCCCATGCCTGCAGGAAAGGATGCAGGTAAGAGAGTTGGAAGGGAAGGAAAGGAGTGAGGAACTTATAAATAGAAATTATATTATTATTATTAGGTCCAGATTTTGCATAGTATGATTTACATGTTTGATTAATTATAAAGACAAGTTGAGATAACCCAAGATGTAAGTAAATAGAAAGATACATTAAATGCTAATATTGGTCGCTGTACATCATATATATATATATATATATATAT
>JAYMFT010025147.1:0-16254 GCA_038088735.1 Panulirus argus
TTTTCCCGCGTTAGCGAGGTAGCGTTAAGAACAGAGGACTGAGCCTTAGAGGGAAAATCCTCACTTGGCCCCCTTCTTGGTTCCTTCCTTTGGAAAAGTAAAAACAGGAGGGGAGGATTTCCAGCCTCCCCCCCTTTAGTCGCCTCTTACGACACGCAGGGAATACGCGAGAAGTATTCTTTCTCCCCTATCCCCAGGGATAATATAAATGCATTATCTTTTATCCACAGACGTATAAATAATATTAGTAATTTGCACCAAATCAGCAAATTCTGCGACTGATGAGTTATACCGGAATTTGGAAGTGATTATCTTAAATAAAAGAAAAGAGCTTTTTTACAACTGTCCTACATACATAACTATTTTTTTTCACAAGAACTAGTATTGCTGCTGTAAAATATTTACAACTTCAACTCGTAACATTTTTCCTACTTTCTGTAAATTTGTTACGCTTCAAACTGGCAATGTTTTCCCAGCTCACAATTACTGTAAACCGTTTACACATCAACTTAATAGTTTTCATAAATGTACGACTATTTACAACGTAAAACGACGGAACAGAATGTTACGATTCTACCGTCCATCGAAGAGTTCAGTCATTTAGATTTAAATTCCCTTTGAGAATTGCCCCAAAACCAATTCATACGCGGGAAATGACGTATAACGTATATATATATATATATATATATATATATATATATATACCCTAGCCTGAGCCAAGCCCATTTTATCGAAAAACTCCTATGGGTGGATGAACAGCTGGGTTGACTGTGGACAAACCGTCGCATCTAGGATTCGAACCCATGCGCTCGACCCTGGGCGGCCCGTGAATGCGCAACGGTCAGGAACGCTAACCGGTATCACCACGAAGGTCTAATACCATATCTGTAATTTGCACAGTTTAATCCTTATAGCAACTGGCCTTTATGTTCGTAATACTAGAATTTTGATCGAGATGGCGAGTACAACCGAATGCAGTGAGAATGACTGAAATGTAATCATTCATAATTCTGGTGTCAATATAATTATGAATATCAGACAAGGTGAACAAAAATTGATATTGACGATGTCTGACACACGTATAATGTCAGATGATTTGTTCATTATGTCCGTATTTCCGCAATGAAACTTTGAATTACTTTCGATTACTTAACCTTTCCTTCACAGAAACGTATGACTGTTGCCTTACGACATTATGGGGCTACCTGCACACAAGCGACAGATTCCTTAGGAGTGAGGAGGTTCCCTGATAAGAGGGTTTTTTTGTTTCATTTTGAAGGCTTTTCTGTATTTGTGGTTGTCAGGCAGCCAGTGATTGTTCTGAGTGCACTATTTTGTGTAGTTTGAAGCTTTGCTGTATTTACCATTGAGAGGTGGGGAAGACCAGGCAGGTGAGGCGTAGTTTAGAGTGGAGCGGATCGATTGTTTGTAGAGGATGTTGAGGGGTTCTTTCTCTTATCCAAATCTGGCGCCGGTCAGTGTTCAAGGGAGCATTTAATTTGTGGGTTGTTTCTGTTCTGATGTTATTGGTGTTGGGAGTGAATGCGAGTCGTACGTGAAGCCTAAGAATGGCTAATGTTTTAGTTCGGCGGGAGTGACTGTCCATTCAAAGGTGACTGGAGAGTGTGAACCGGATTCATGTCTGTCTGGGGTTAAAACGAGTGACTGAAGACAGCGCTAGACCCCCCTATATCACCCAATATCTAACCACCAAATATAACACAGACAAAACACACACACACACACACACGTAACTACTCCAACAAGCAGTAAACAAACGACTTCCGAACCCAGTCTTCAACCCAAACCAACAGAAACCACACTCCCCAGACAAACACGAATCACTCTACCATCTACGCTCCGGACATGACCCATAATATCCTTGAATCTCACCGTAAATCACGAGGTGACGGACGCTTACAACAATGGCTGCGTATTGTCACCTTGCTACGAGCGATGTGGAGACCGAAAGACTAATCCGCTAACGCCTCATGAGAAGCAACGGTGGCAGATCGAGACAACCTGAGACGGTAGTGAGTGGATACAACACCATTCCTTACCCCAATTATCGATCTCCGACTTTATCTATTCCATGTGGTAATGCGCTGCAATTTGAACACTTGTACGGCCGAACGCCTGAAGCAGGTATTTTAAGATTTTTCGACTGGAGATTTTTGACTTAACATCAACGGCTCTAAAGGACCCCAGAGGGTCGACTGGTCTACAGCCCGAATGAACAACTCCTTCGAAGTATTTCAGCACAACATTTTGTCCCGCTGTCTCTTAATTCAAATCGAAGCCAAAAACATACTCAAATGTACGGTTGGGAGAAATAAGATTTTCCTTATAAATTCCATTGTCTTCTTAGAAAAAAAGCCAGCCTATTTCACATTCAGTTTCTCTTTTCTTATAGTCATATTCCTTGATTGTATACACGATATTTTTAGCCATAAACTAGAGCATACGCAACCCAGTCCTTCCTGAGTTAATTACCCTAATTCTACTTCTCATAATATTGAGATTAACCTAGCCTCTATAATACACCCTTTCCCCACATAAAAATTAAAGTTCTTACACCAAAATATTGACATACATTTCCCTAACGGAGAAATTCTCATATTTCCAAAACGTACTAAATGTAACACTGCGACTCCGCCATTGTTATACAACGAGCTTATGAAGGAAAGATTAAATTCACAAAGTATCAAGCCCAGCCCGTGAGAAGTGATTTCTCGGTCGCATATGAATCCGAGTCCCTCGTACGAACAGATATTTAATTCGTATTTCAATCCGAGTTGCGCCTTACGAACGGCTGACACTACCAGTTCCCCAGAAAGGATTCGTACTTGTATTTACCGAGGCATACCCACGGAGGCAACACTGGTCATATATCTATAAACCTTTGATTATTTCTCCTTCCTCTAAAGTTTCAATTTTTCTGTGCATTGCTTAAACTTTATTTATCCGCTCTAAATTACTCAGGAACGCCATAGTAAGCGACAAAAATGGAAATATACAAAATGCACTGCCTCCGAGACGAGACGGGGCGGGTGGCGGCGACCAAGCTAGTGCTGCCCTCTGTCGCGCCCTCGGGGAAGCTCGCCCCACCTCGCGGGAAAGCTCTCGTCGCCACGATTTCTAATTTTCCACAGACTTTTATTTGTCTACTACAAAACCCATCGCGGTTTCCATTACTCGAATTCTAGTCGAACTAACACGACGGAATATACACACATATATTCCGGGGGAACTGTACCGATAAACTTTTCAAAAGGGACAACGCGCTTGATAACGAAAATTGGAATGTCATATGCAAATTCGTGATTGTTCAAAATGTATTTAGCATATTTATTCCAATATAATCGAGGGCATTACCATCGATGGCTAATAAAGGGTAACTTAATAAGGTTGATGTTCCGCTAAGTCCGTAAACATGTTATCACGTGATTTTGGAATTCCTAAAAAAAAAAAAAAATCATTTTACGTCTCTGTCCGTTTGTCTGTCTGTCTCTTAATTTTCTTCCCTTTGCTTCTTTTTGTGTTGATTTTTAAGGACTTTTCAACCTTTCGTCTATGCTTCTATGGCTCATCTTTCGCCGCTTATCGTCGGGAATTACACGCTTAATCCCAATTCGCGTTTGTCCGTACGTCCGTCTCCGAGACTCGCCTGCCCGTCCTTATTTTATTGTTCTCACGTCCACCCTATTTCCCTAGTCCTTTTGTCCGTGTTTGACGTGGTCCGTGTCATCGTAATGCCCTGCTTGTCATATGGATAGTCCGTGATTCGTCGGTCTTCCGTTAATCTTGTGTTTTACCGTCCGTCCTTGTTACATTCGCGTGTCCTTGTTCGTCTAGCCAGTCCGTACTGTCCGTTTGCGGTACCCTCTGGCCTGGTCCGTGTTGCTTGCCTGCTGTACTTTGTCCGTGTGTGTGTGTGTGTGTGTGTGTGTGTGTGTCTGTCTGTCTGTCTGCACCACATCTCCATCGCTTGTCCGTTTTAATTCGACCGACTCCCAAAATTTGCTTCACCCATCCGTCCGATGATTTCCGAATAAATTTTCTTTTTCGAATATTTAATTTCTACTTATTTTAAACGCTAGAGACACTTAAACTAGTTTAAATAAGCCCTAGAAAGGATGGAAGGCAGGTCATTTGAGCACATACCGTATACGCACCGTATACGGCCTGTATAACACAGGGTGCGCTAAGCGCTGTGTAATATGGTGTGCGCTAGACAAAGCCCAACGCGGTATGTGCTGAACACAGCCTAACACGGCATGCGCCTGACACGACCAAACATGGAATATGCTTGACACAGCCAAACACAGCATGCGCTGGACACAGCCTGACACAGCATGCGCTGGACACAGCCTAACACAGCATGAGCTTGATACAGCCTAACACAGCATGTACTCAACTCAGCGTAACACGGCATGCGCTACACACAGCCTAACACGGCATGCGCTTGACAGCCAAATACAGCATACGCGGGCCAGAGCCTAACACAGCATGCGCTGGAGACAGTCTAACACGGCAGGCGCTGAACACAGCGTAACACGGCATTTTTTAGACTCAGCCTAACACGGCTTGCGCTGGACACAGCCTGACACAGCAAGAGCTTGATAGGCCTAACACAGCATGCGCTGGACACAGCGTAACACGGCATGCGTTAGACTAAGCCTAACACAGCATGCGCTGGACAAAGCCTAACACGGCATGAGCTTGACACGACTTAACACAGCATGCGCAGGACACAACGCAACACGGCATGCGTTAGACTTAGCCTAACACAGCATGCGCTGGACAAAGCCCAACACGGCATGCGTTAGACTCAGCCTAACACAGCATGCGCTAGACAAAGCCTAACACGGCATGAGCTTGACACGACTTAACACAGCATGCGCAGGACACAGCGTAACACGGCATGCATTAGACTCAGCCTAACACAGCATGCGCTGGACAAAACCTAACACGGCACGAGCTTGACATGACCTAACACAGCAAGCGCAGGACAAAGCGTAACACGGCATGCGTTAGACAGCCTAACACAGCATGCGATGGACAAAGCCTAACACGAGTTAACACGGCATGCGTTTGAGACGTTCTAACACGGCATGCGTTGGGATTCAGGAGGTTCCTTCCGGAACAAGACCAATGGAACGATTAAGAGGCAAACTACGGGAATGAAACGATCATTAAAAGCTTAACACGTAACAACATAAAGCTTAATATCAGACTGAAGAAAAAAAGCTTAACACGTGATTTACTAAAGAGCAGAATGTGATACATTATAAAGCTTATTAATGATTTATCATAAAGCTTGAATACGTGACATTATAAAGCTTACTAGGTCATAATAAAAAGCTTAACACGTGATAGCGTGAAGTTTAATGGGTGACAGTTAAATTGTGATATAGTGAAAAGCTTAACAAGTGTTATGATAAAAGCTTAACACGTGACAGTGCGAAGGTTAATACGTAACAATAAAAGCTTAATTTGTGAAATAGTAAAAAGCTTAATACGTGACAGCAAAGCTTAATAGAGTAAAAAGCTTAATAGGCGTTAAAGTAAAAAGCTTAATACGGAACAGTAAAAGCTTAAAACGTGACATACTAAGAGCTTAATAGGCGTCAAAGTAAAAAGCTTAAAATGTAACCATACAAAGTTTAATACGTAACAGTAAAAGCTTAATATGGGACTGTACAAAGTTTAATACGTAACAGTAAAAGCTTAATATGGGACTGTACAAAGTTTAATACGTAACAGTAAAAGCATACTAAGTTACATAGTAAAAGCTTAGTAGGCCTTAAAGTAAAAAGCTTAATACGTAAAAATGCTAATTTTACAGTAAAAGCTTAATATGTGACATCGTAAAAAGCTTAAAAGGTGTCAGAGTAAAATGCTTAATACGTAACAGTGCAATTCAATACGTGGCAGTAAAAGCTTAATGCGTAACAGAAAAAAAGCTTTATGCCTGACAACAGAAAAAATATTGAGCAAGTGACAGAGTGAGGCGCTTAATACATGACAGTAAAAGCTGAATACGTGACAATGAAGCTTAATACGGGACATTGAAAGGCATTATAGGTGACACACAATATTAGGCTTATCATACAGGGTTAAAAAGCTTAATATGTGACGGCAAAAAGCTTAACGTGACACAGTATAAGCTTAAAATGGCTGTACAAGCTTAACGTGGTACAGTCATGTGATACAGTATAAGCTTAACGTAACACAGTGCAAAGCAAAATGTGACTATGAACTTAACGTGACACAGTACAATCTTAACGTGACTCAGTACAAGCTTAACGTGACAGTATAAGCTTAATGTGGCAGAGAACAAGTAATGTGACACAGGTTAAGCCCAACGTGGCGGCAAAATCTTAACGTGACACAGTGCATGCTTAACGTGACACGGTACAAGCTTAACGTGACACATTATAAGCTTAGAGTGCCACGGTATGAGCTAACCGTAACAGTACAAGCTTAAAGTGACACAGTACTAGCTGAAGGAGACACGGTACAAACTTAACGTGACAAAAGTAAAAGCTTAAGCTTATCAGGATTCATGAGTGAAAGCTTGGAGTCCTAAACATCTGGATCATAGACCGACAGGTGCAGTGGTGCACCTGAAGAAGCGGAATATTCATGAATTTCGGGTTTATTATTCAAGTGCACAACAGCTGTAACGCATCAGAGCCAAGACTGGCATTTTTTGCGCCACCTTGTAACCTAATTCAGTGTCACTGTGTAACGCGTAGCTCCTACCGCCGCGCTAATCCGTACGAGTTTCCGTTCTCTACCACTACAACAAGACAGCCTCGCCAGGACCCGGAGCGGTGGGCTGTCTCCTGCTGTCTGAATTCGTTCGTATTGAGGCCCGAGGAACGAAGACTGAACGCTTTCGGTAACACAAGTCACGCTCGTAGAATGGGGATACTGCAAGAGGAACGGCGGTCAAAAGGAACGAAAAGTGCATAAGGAACGGAGATAATGCGTGAGGAACGACAGTGAAAAGGAACGAAGAGTGCGTAAGGAATGGAGGGAATGTGTGAGGAACGACAGTCCAAAGGAACGAGGAGTGCGTGAGGAATGGAGGGAATGCGTGAGGAACGTAGATTCTGGGACGGAGATAAAGCGTGAGGGACGGCAGTCCAAAGGAACGAAGAGTGCGTAAGGAACGGAGATAATGCGTGAGGAACGGCAGTGAAAAGGAACGAAGAGTGCGTGAGGAACGGAGATAAGTTGTGAGGAATGGATATAATGCGTGAGGAACGGCTGTCCAAAGGAACGAAGAGTGCGTGAGGAACGGCAGTCCAAAGGAACGAAGAGTGCATGAGGAACGGAGAAAATGCGTGAGGAACGTAGGTAATGCGTGAAGGACCAACTGTATGGACGAGTAACTCACAGCAAAGCACAGCGCACACGTACCTCATCAGTGAAGGCCTTGCTCATGAGTGGCAGGTGTAAACAAGCGAGTTACGAGAGTCCTACAAGCGACAGGTGTAAATGAGTAACTCGGGAGTAAATGACCTCAGTGATAATTATCACTAACAACAATGGACGATAATCATGAAACACAAAAACGCCAAAGGATGAGTTACAAAAATACGCCCGAGTTACGTGGAAATTGTGGGTGTGGCGCGGAGTGACCATAGCTCTCATAACAAGGGCTCTCAGTACTCACAAAATTACCTTCGCGTTCTTAATTTCAGTTCTGATTTCCCAATGACATCGTCTATAATTACATTCCAAATTATTCTATGCATCACCCTTTCCTCATATCTTAATTAATCAACCGTTTCCTTATTGAGTCATTTCGATTCCTGTAATATTGTAAAATTAACCAAAAATTACGTCAGACAATAACAACTTAAGTCTGAAGGTAATAATATAGTAAACTGTTAGTTGTACAAGTACAAAACTAATCAGCTGTTCTGGTAAACAAACGATTTTCAAGAGCGTAAACATATAGAAGCAACTGTCTTTTCTTTCCAAAAGTTTGACTCTGGTATCACAAGAAATAACATCACATCGTAACCTATCGAGAGATACTGACTATATAGGAAGCCGACACAGAGGGTGTGATTATCTCTCTCCTGTAATGGAGATCGCGAGATAAAGGCATCGTCGAAAGCACTGCTTGGTCGGTCTCTCGACGCCGAAGCCAGAGTCACGGCGGAAGACAGCCGCGCATGGAGGACTTGGAGCGGAAGGGAGGGATGCGAATGGACCTAACCATTTATCGGAAGGGCAGCGGCATTACAGTATTATAACCTTAAACGTCTGGCCGACCAAAGGCCACAGGACGTCACCAAGGGATCATTTAACAACTTCCCCAACGGCGAGGTCGACTACGGAGGAGAGATCTACGAGAGGGTCGCGCGATGAACATGGAGAACTAGTAACGGAGGTGAGGTTCCGGTCAGGACTTACCATTGGTGGAGGGCGGGGGCATTGGCTTCTGGTCCCTGTCGTTGTTATTGTTGTTGTTATTGTTGTTGTTGTTATTGTGGTGGTGCGGCGAGGGCGTCTCGGAGCGCTCGCCTCTGTCCTTCCACGAGCTGCTGTCCGCTGGGGCACTGGGTGGAGACCCTAAGAGAAATATAACTCATCAACACAGAGCATAAGAAACAGCAAAGATTTTATAACAGGTTTATTATAACAATGAAATTTATACTCTATCATAAAGAGGTTACAAACGAATTTAAATTTCAAAGACAGTGAGAGATGAGATCTACGTTTGGAGAGCTTCCTACTGTAAAATTACACGAATTATGACCAGAATATATGATGAAATCAATTCATTTTAAAAGATAAACTCCAACGAAAATATTTTCAGCAACTGAGCGAGGCGGGGAAAAAATGCCCTCAGCTGTTTCTTCCGGCTTTGGGGAAAATTCCCCGCTAGTCTGCATCTGTCTTCCCCTACCCGATCCCCGCATTACAGACAACTCTACTGGCCAATCCCTTATTCACACTAATCTAAATACGTCTGCCTTTTACCACACTACAATCGATTCTTTACGTGGACTTCTCACACTAATCTCTGATCTGCCATTACCAACGAATGCTTTTGGTAATGCAACAGTCGATACCAAACTATCGCTCTTGGCCATTTCTAATGCTCTCAAAGATCGTCCTTGGTCATTTTTAGTGCTCACAAGGAGATACCCCTTGGCCATTTTTTGAGCTCAAAAAGATCGTCCATGGCCATTTTTAGAGCTCAAAAAGATCGTCAATGGCCATTTTCAATGCTCTCAAAAATAGTCCATGGTCATTTTTAGTGCTCACAAGAAGATAGCCCTTGGCCATTTTTAGAGCTCAAAAAGATCACTCATGGCCATTTTTAGAGCACACAAAAAGGTCTCCCTAGGAATATCCTTTAAAAGTTTTAAGAACACGGGGAGCAAATCTTCTGATTTGAAAGATACTTCCTCGTCACTACACCAAACTATGTCAAATACTTTCGGCGTTTGAAGGCTCTGTCCATTAAGAATAATTTGTATGACCCAAGAACAAGGCAAAAGTTTACCAGTATTCAACCTCCTCCCCAAAGGACTTGCCCTACTCCGGTGTACATATGTAAACTTTTTTATTAATTATACTTTCTGCTTATCTTTAAAATTAATTTATGATAGAGAAAATTCTAATCTAATTCTATAATCCGTCGTGATCAAGTTGTTACAATCATAATTATTTTAGGATTACTTTTAGGATTAATCATTACTTTAAGATTACCTTTAGGATTAATCATAATTACTTTAGGATTACTTTTAGGATTACTTTTCAATTATTTTCCGTTAAACCACATAACTTTACAAGTATTCTTTACCCATAAATGTTGACGTTGTAGCCCCATCCCCCTCCTCCCCTTCTGATTCAACATTTAAGTAAACTTTACACACTTTTGAGATTAACACTTAAGTATATCGTATGCCAATTGAAAAAAGAAAAAGGTAATTTGACAAATTATATTCCGTCGTAACCCAACCACTTCAGCAACAAATCATCTCCGAGCGACCGACAATTACTTTTTCACTTATCCCCTACTGAGTGAATTACTTAGACTTACGTGTTTCGCCGTTGTGGTGGTGAAGGCCCGGGTGAAGACCCGACTGCAGGAGGTACTGCCGCTGCACCGCCTGAAGCTGCTGCACCAACTGCTGCTGCTGTGCCCCCAGCTGCGCCAGCGGTGCCGATACTTTGCTCTGTCCGCGGGAGACACAGGTAAATGGAATCTGGTCAGGAAATATAATCGAACTTGTTTCATCATCTTAAGTCAAAAGAACAGCAATATTTCCACACAAGACAAATTTTAAACTACCGTTTTATGTTATTAATTTAAGCCACCTTATCTTACCTACATAATCTTAAGACCCCAAACAAACGTTCTCCTAGTACTCTCTCTCATCGGCACAAACGTATTCTAGCCTTTCCACTCCATAGGGGAACATGAAAACGTTCCTCCATATGACCCTATTTGGCGAGAAGAACCACAACGTTTGCCAGCGTTCTATGCAAGAGGAAGAACACGATATGTTCTTCACATAGCAGGAAGAACACGAAAACGTTCTCCAGTGCTCCACATGACAGGAAGAACACACAACGTTCTCTAGTGCTCCACATAAAAGGAAGACCACGAAAACGTTCTCCAGTGCTCCACATGACAGGAAGAACACAAAACGTTCTCCAGTGCTCCACATGACAGGAAGGACACAAAACGTTCTCTAGTGTTTCACATGAAAGGAAAAACATAAAAACGTTCTCTAGTGCTCATGACAGGAAGAACACAAAACGTTCTCTAGTGTTCCACATGACAGGAAGAACACAAAACGTTCTCTAGTGTTCCACATGACAGGAAAAACACGAAAACGTTCTCCAGCGCTCCACATGATAGGAAGAACACAAAACGTTCTCTAGTGTTCCATATGACAGGAACACAAAACGTTCTGTAGTGCTCCACATGAAAAGAACATAAAAACGTTCTCTAGTGCTCATGACAGGAAGAACACAAAACGTTCTCTACCGCTCCAAATGAAAGGAAGAACACGAAAACGTTCTCTAGTGCTCCACATGAAAGGAAGAACATAAAAACGTTCTCTTATGCTCCACATGACAGGAAGAACACAAAAACGTTCTCTAATGCTCTACATAACACGAAGAACACAAAATGTTCTCCAATGCTCCACATGGCAGGAAGAACAGAAAAACGTTCTCTAATGCTCCACGTCACAGGGAGAACAGAAAAACGTTCTCCAGTACTCTACATCATGACAGGAAGAACGCAAAAACGTTCTCCGATGCTTAACAATACAAGAACACAGAAACGTTCCCTAGCGCTCTAAATAATCGGAAAATCGCAAAAAATGTTCTATATTACTCCAAACGATGGGAAAGAACACGAGAACGTTCATAAGCGCTCCAGGCGGCAAGAACACTAACACGTAACTCAAGTTCTCCCTGTTCACAGTATCTGACAAAGTACATTTATTTCTACACGAGATTCTTCTTCATATTCTAATAAATTCTATCATTAATTAAGAGCCTTAAGCATATAAGTCATTTAATGATAAGAATATAAATCATTTAATATTAAACTTTTTCTATATAGGACAAAATCTACGGTAATAATAATAAATAATAATAATAATAACTAATGTTCCTAAGAAATATCTTTTCGTCCGTGAAAAAAATTTTTAACTTATCACATCAACAGATTTGTGAACACGGAAGCAATGGTCCGGGAATCGTGAATCGTAAATCCAATCTCACAGACCTGTTATCTTCGTTTAAATCTAGTCTCTCCCGGACCTTTTTTTTTTTACCCAATCTCCCGGACTTTTTATTTTCGTTTAAATCTAATCTTCCGGACCTTTTTTTTTAATCCAATCTCCCAGACCTTTTATTTTCGTTTAAATCTAATCTTCCGGACCTTTTTTTCAAATCTAATCTCCCAGACCTTTTATTTTCGTTTAAATCTAATCTCCCGGACCTTTCTTTTTTTAATCCAATCTCCCAGACCTTTTATTTTCGTTTAAATCTAATCTCCTAGATCTTTTTTTTTAAATCCAATCTCCCAGACCTTTTATTTTCGTTTAAATCCAATCTCCCGGACCTTTCATTTTAACGTTTTTACCCAGACGTTGAAATTAGCAGGGCGTCTGTCTCATCGTAAGTCCCACGTGCTCCCGTTAGTTATTCCATACGTGGCGCGTATGGGTCCGCGTGCGTCCGTCTTTTCCGTAAAGCCGGTTTGCGTCCGTCTGTTCAACGCCCAGCCGTCCGTCGCGGACAACCACTCGCTCGCGCGATGATTCGAACAGCTCATCAAGGATTTTGATGCATATTGACTTGTATGGAATATATATATATATATATATATATATATATATATATCTATCTGTGTGTGTGTGTGTGTGTGTGAGTCCCGCCGGTCAGCACTGTCGGCAGGATAACTCGAGTAATTTTCGGAGAATTTTGATCAAATTTCACTCAGGGACTCATTAGGGCGTGACCTCGACTGGGTTCGATAATGAGCAGAATCCATTCGCAGCGTCAGGTTGAGATCTCCTGTGTTGGGCGCTCGGGATTTCGTTCGCTGGGCACTTATCGCCAACGCCCAACGCTTGGGTCCAGCGAACACTGTCTCTGACGTTCCGCTTGCCCGACGACTCAGAACGTTATCTTGCGTTCTACCGGCCCGGGAGTGCTACGAGATGTTCTCATGTTCTCTCCTCTGCTACATGAAGAACATAACAATACCTGCTGCCCTGAGCTCCAAGTTATAGAAGAGAGCAATGATGCTCTCTGATGTCTAACGGAGCGATTTTCTAAATAGTTATCGTATTATAATGTTCTCTAGCGCTGCACATGTGATGATTATCACAATATCGTTTTCTAGCGCTCCTTTTAGTAGGATAACTTGTTCTCTAGCGCTACATGTAGCAAGATAACAAACGTTCTCTAGCACTACATGTAGCAAGATAACTAACGTTCTCAAGCCCTCCACTCAGCAGTATAACTATTGTTCTCTAGCGCTCCACTTAGTATGATAATGTGTTCTCTAGCGCTCCATGCAGCAAAGTAACAAATGTTCTCCAGTTTAACCATGTAAAAGGATAACTTCTGTTCACTGGCACTCCACGTAACAAGATAACTAATGTTCTCTAGCGCTCCATGTAGCAGGATAACTACTGTTCACTAATGCTTTACTTTGCTAAAGTATCAGAGGAACTCTCTCTAGCGCGTTACGTATCACAATACTGTTCTCTAACGCCCCTAGTAGCAAAAAGTAGCAAAGAAACGTTCTCTAGCGCGTCACGTAGCACAATACTGTTCTCTAACGCTCCAAGTAGCAAAGAAACGTTCTCTAGCGCGTCACATAGCACAACGCTGTTCTCTAACGCTCTAAGTAGCAAAAAGTAGCAAAGAAACGTTCTCTAGCGCGTCACATAGCACAACACTGTTCTCTAACGCTCTAAGTAGCAAAAGGTAGCAAGGAAACGTTCTCTAGCGCGTCACGTAGCACAATACTGTTCTCTAACGCTCCAAGTAGCAAAAAAAATCGTTCTCTATCGCATCGCGTAGCGAAAGTATGAATAAAGCTCTCTAGCGCCCAACGTAGAACGGAGTTCTACTATTCTCTATAGAGCCCCGAGTAGCGAATTTCTACTGTTCTCCAGCACACCAATTAGCGGGAGTTTCCACTGTTCTCTAGCGCCCGTTAAAGCGTGTTTCTACTGTTTTCTAGCGTCCTATGTAGCGGGAGTTTCTACTGTTCTCTAGCGTCCTCTGTAGTGAGAGATTCTACTGTTCTCTAGCACCCCATGTAGAGGGAGATTCTTTTGTTCTCTAGCGCCCCAAACAGAGGGAAATCCTACTATTCTCTACCGTCCTATTTAGTAAGGGTTTGTACTGTTCTCTAGAGCCCTAAGAAGGAAGTTTCAGTTGTTCTCTAACGCCCTGTGTAAAGGGAGATTCCACTGTTTTCTCGCGCTATCTGTAGTGGGAGATTCTACAGTTCTCTAGAGCCCTGTGTAGGTGGAGATTCTATGTTCTCTAGCTCCACGCTCAGAGGGAGTTTCTGCTGTTTTCTAGTGCCTCATATAGAAGGAGATTCTACTCTAGCAACCCACGTAGAGGGAGATTTTATTGTTCTCACTGCCCCATACAGAGCGAGGTTCTACTGTTCTCTAAGGCCATGAAGCGAGCATTTTTACTGTTCTCTAGCGCCCATGTAGCAGGCGTTTCTACAGGTATCTACCGCCCCATGTAGCGGGAGTTTCTACTGTTCTCTAGCACCCATGTAGGGGGAATTTCAACTGTTTTCTAGCATACCACATTGCGGGAGTTTCTACTGTTCTCTAGCGCTCCAAGGGACATCATTACAATAACGTTCTCTAGTATTCCATGGGAAAAGGTCATCCAAACGTTCTCTACGGAGTGCTAAAACGTTCTCTAATCTTCCCGGGGGGGGGGGGGGGGGGGGGGGGGGGGGGATCGACATCGTAACGTTCTTTAGCAACGAACGAGACGGCAAGATGACAAACGTTCTACAGCGTTCAACGAGGGCCAAAATAACGTTCTCTCTAATTCAAGGAGGCAGGATTACGTTCTCTAACGTTCAACAAAGAGGATCACTTCGTTCTCAAGCACTCCAGGAACGGAAGACACGTTCCCCAGCTCTCCGGAGCCAAAACGTTCTCCGGCGCTTCAAAGAAGCGAGAACACGTTCTCTAGAATGCTTCAAAGAGCACAAAGAACAACGCCGTTCCCGGGGAGAGAGAGAGAGAGAGAGAGAGAGAGAGAGAGAGAGACTCTTCGAAACTAAGGAAAGGTGACGTTCACCATCGTTCCCCGCTCTATGCTCTACGGTGGTGGGTAGAATACACTCGCGCTCTATAGGGCAGGGAGCAAATGGCACCGCCTGAGGCTCTATGGGTCGGGGAGAACACGATATTCGCCGGTGCTCTAGCACAGCGCGAAGAAAACGACTAAATTCGCTATACATCTATGGATCAAAGGAAAGATTCGCTCGGGCTCTATTAAGAAGCAGAGAGACAATATTCGATAACGGTCTTTGAGAAGCAGGTACGTAAGATTCGTTAGCGCTCTACTAGGCAGCAAAATATTCGCCTGGGTCTACGAAGTAGGTAAATAAAATTCAGTCACGCTCTATGGAGCACGAAGAGAGTATTCGCTTGGACTCTACGAAGTAGGTAGATAAGATTCGTTAGCGCTCTATTGGGCTGCTAAATATTCGCGTAGGCTCTATGAAGCAGGTAGATAAAATTATATAACGCTCTATTGAGGAGGAAAACATTCACTAGGGCTCTATGAAGGAGGTAGATAAGATTCTTAGCGCTCTACTGGGCAGCAAAATATTCGCTTGGGCTCTATGAAGTACGTGGATAATATTCGATTATGCTCTATTCGGCAAGAAAATATTCGCTTGGACTCTATGAAGCAGGTAGATAAGATTCGTTAGCGCTCTACTGGGTAGTTAAATATTCGCTAGGGCTCTATGGAGCAGGTAGATAAGATTCGGTAACGTTCTATGGGGCATGAAGAAAATATTCGCTTGGGCTCTGTGAAGCAGGTAGATAAGATTAGAAAACACTCTTTTGAGCAGGAAGAAAATATTCGCTTAAGCTCTAAAAATAGATAAGATTCGATATCGCTCCATTGAGCAGGAAGAAAACATTCTCTATCGCTCTATTGGGCAGGATATAAAACGATACTCTAGCGCTCTTTCGGGTAGAGGAGGAGATAATATTCGCTAGCGCTCTATCAGGCAAGAAGAACATGTCTTTGTGCTCTAAAGGGCAGAGAGAACAGGATGTTCTCTACTGTTCTGTGGCGCCAGAAGAATGAGCAAAGGACTGGGAGAGTGAATATGTTCTCCTGGGCTCTTTTAGTGGACCGGAGAACGTGAGTCTGTTCTTTAAGTACTCTGTGGGGCAGGGAGGCCACTGCTACGTTCCCCAGTACTCTGTGGGGCTGGGGGAACGTGGGTACGCTCAGCACTCTTGGGGCGCGGAGAATACGGGTCCGTTCTGTGGCGCTTTACGGAGAGCGCGGCACTTTCTCTGGCGCTGTGGAGCCCACAGAGCGCGGGCAGGCTCTCTAATGCTTTGTTGGGGTGGGAGTATGGTTACGCTATCTAGTGGTGAGGTAGTGAAAGCGCGCTATGCTCTCTAAAGCTCTATGGGACTGCGAGAACACAGGTTATGTTATGTAATGCTCTATATA